>JAIPRL010000396.1:0-21554 GCA_025469235.1 Pemphigus obesinymphae
ATTATAGGATAAACATTGCTGTATTTGATAATTTACACTGTAATATTTACTTTAATCTTTTATTTGTACAAAATTGTAATGTTACTAGTATATAGTATAGTATATGGTAGGTATATGTTTTTGTTGTGCTCAAACGAGTCGTGGTCTTTCCGATAAAATTTAAAATGTGCGCTAACGAGTTGTCCGTTTTCAGGTAAAAGATATTTTTACTGTGCGCAAATGAGTCGTCGATTTTCAGGTAAAAAATTTTGAATGTGCGCAAACGAGTTGCACCGATAAGCCTTTGCGTCTGATCTGGTTGGTAAAAATTGTATTTAAGAATTTAGGACACTAAAAAGTATTTAGTTATTAAAAAAAAATAGAGAATAGTGTCTTCTTTCTATTATTATTTTTTATCTAAAAATGTAATTAAACTTAAAATACAATGTATTATCGAGAGAACATAAATAATTAGTCAGAATATTACTTGACAGTCTTAATGTAATCTTAGTGAAATAGAAAACATACAATTTTGTGATGATAAAATACGTAACTTGAGTTGGCATTTTTTTTGGAAAAATACAGGAAATTATATTATTCAAGACTTTTGAATATAAAAGTTTTTTATTTAATTTGGAAGAAAGAAAAGAGGGTGTTCGGATTATTTGAAACTACTCTTTTATATCCAATTAAACAGGACTTTATTTTAAATTATAAGAAAGTAGGTATTTATTTATAAATAATATTATATATATAATATTTATTTATAGTAGGTTAGTTCTTAGAAAACATATTGGAAATATCGACATATTGTAATTATTATGTCGCTGTTATTTCATAATATCGAGGAAAATAGTTATACAATTGGAATCAATGATAGTTTCCTCTATTAGTTATTAGTTTATCACCGTTGTTTTGATCAAATTGTTCAATTTTGCAGAAAAAATTTTATGAGCAAATAGTGTTTCAATTGTTATTTTAATCGTTAAATGGTAAGGCATTTAAACACTTGAAATCTTAAAAATACTGCATAAATGGTTATACATTAAATCATGATATCTCGTTGTAGAATAGGTCAAATCACAGAGGGCCTTTTATCCCTGAAGTTAGAATTAGTCTTCTAAAAATTCGAACGTATCAATCAGTTTTTAAAAACGTTAAAATTTTAGTGTATATAAATATTTAGTGAAGACGCTCACTCACCAATCTGAACCATTTTGCTCTTATGCTCTCATTCGCTTTAAATTCACAATTTAATTGACATTTTTGAATGTTTTTGAAAATTCAGTCTTATCTGCTCTTGTGATCATTTATTTTATATCATAATTTATGGATGAATTTTCAAGTTTTGCTTCAGAATAATGCGAAAAACCATATATAAAACTGGGTTCTAAATTTAGCGAATTCCTCGAAATCGTCCATTAACCAACAGTATAGTATTAGTCTGTCACAGAAGGCGTTTTGTGAGTTAGGATTTTTTTCTTTATATATATATATACATTATAGTTTACGATCAAAGTTCGGATTCTTATTCTTAAAAAAAAAAAAATCAAATCAGTCTAAAATTGTCACCGATCACCTAGTTTTGTTCGATTTCACGGACGAGCTGAAAGGGCTGAGTGTATGGAATTCTTGCGAGCGTTTTTACTCTCCCGCGGCTATGATGGTTTTACGCTATTTACTTTTTTTTTTTTCCACTCGATCTGATCGTTCAAAAGACGATACAAAACGGTCATTATCTTTTAATGAAAAACAACAACATATATCAAAATATAATTTACGAGTTTCACGTATATGTACTACACATATTTATTGTATATATGTACATTATTATTAATACGTAGTATTGTATTGTGCGCCGGACGTCGGTTCATATTTCTCTAAGATTTGTGATGAGATTTTGATTAAAATATTGTGATTCATTAAATTGTTGGCAGAGACACATCCGGAAGTTCCGTCATTTTACATTTTCTTTTTTTTTTATTTTAATAAAATTGTGTACCGCAGGAATTAATGCAATTCCACCGTACTTCATTATATATTGATGATAATGGGTATACATTTTAATCAAATTGATAAATTTGTCTTTATTTCTCGTTTATATATATATATTGAGTCCACCCACGAATGCTGGAAAAATTTCGGTGGGTTTTTTTTTTTAAAAATGTTATAGTAATAAAAATGTTATATTTGTACTCGTATAAACAGATCATACAATATCTAACTATACATATTATTATATATTTTATGAATAGATTTTAGATGATAGAAAAAAATGTATATTATCTATATAAAACAAAGACGGCCAAAATAAATTCAAACAAATTTACCTATACTATCTATATTCTATTATAGGTAGGTCGGTTTATGTACGTATGAATATTATACATAGGCAGTAGCATATTTATGGGGTGAAGGAGGGGTTACTGAATTCTGACCCTCCCTCCAGAAACAAAAAAAAATTTATCATTTATATTCTCAAAACATATTTTAGGATGTTTACAAATAAAAATTAATTTTAATATTTTCTATCTGTATGTAGTTGTCTGTATATAATTCTATACAACTATGAGTATAATGATTAATATTATTAGGATATAATGCGTTATCATAAATTATAATCAACATTTGGTTTTTCTATTTTCTGCATATACCTACGTAAATAATTCTGTTTCTTACTTTTTGTACTTTTGATGACGTGTTGAGCGTTGTTCATTAATTTTTAAGTGAATTTTTCTTCTTTCATTTTTAGATTTCTAAACATAAGTTTAGTCACACCTTATATTCCCGTTGTGATTAGTTTCCATCTGTCCGTCCGTCTGTCCATAGTTACTATAGTACATATTTACAATTGTTAATTTCGTTACCGGGCAGACAGATATTATACGTTTTATAATATTTCATAGTTCCGAACGACATTGTTTTTTTTTTTTTTTGGATTTGACTACTAGGGAGATAGATATTAATCGTTGTTTTATATAGATATTTAGGTTTAGTTGTTTAAAATACGTTTAGAAAAACCGGGAATTCAACAAGCTTGTTTAATTATATGAAATCTCATCAAATATCAAGGTAAGTAAATTTTGAAATTTATGGGTGTTATATTATAATCTATAGTTAGGTAGGAAAGACTGAAGCACACTGAGATGTAGTTGCCTACTACTTATCTTATTAGTATAATTAGTATTATTTACCTACGATATTTTATTTATACCTATAGTGCTAATAAATAAATAATTAAATAATAGTAGTAATAAGTTTCACTGTGCCTCTAATAAATATTTTATTATTATTAGATATTTAAAAAAACATTTTTTTTCTTTTTACTCATTTTTTATATTTAGACATTTAGTTAATAATTTAAATATTAGTGCAATTTAAATAAAATGAGAACTTATAAGAAAAACAAAATTAAATTTAGAAATTGGGTTTTACATTATTTTGGTAAAGTGAAATTTTTTTTACTTTAGAGACAAATTAATAATTGATAGTCTCCGAAATTTGGCATCAATTTTATGTAGGTATTTACTAGGCCAATGATATGATGGTGCGGGATCAATGTCAGGTAAATTTAATGGAGTTTACACATCCTTTAGAAATTTTGATGCACTATTCAGCACATTTATTAAAACCTGGTTGTTTTGAAATCATTTATTGTGACACAAATAAGAGATTTCAGTCCATCAACTTTAGACAAATGAGATGGATCCAATGATTTCATGCACTTAATGACTTTATGGAGCTTTATGAAAACTTAATTGAATTATTAAAAACAATATCACAATGGGATGATGATGAAACTTTATATAAAGTAAAATATCTTAGAAATGCAATATTGAATTTTGAATTTATTATATCTCTGTGTTAAACAAAGTTTTAATATAGACTTTTCACTATCGAAATTACTACGAAAACACAATATTAATTTGAAATTCGTTGTACAATTGCACAACGATTATAATATTATGTTAATTGCATTTCTCACTTAAAATCCTGTCCTTTTACTTATTAGTTACTCCTTTATTGATTACTTCAACACAAAAATTCACAATCCTTATTTTAACTTAAAAATAAGTCTCAGTACCTATCTAAATGAAGAATTAAATCTATTATGAAATTAAACTTATGAAGATTTTCTTTAAAAATGAATAATTAATATTCAATTTTTTTTTTTTATAGCAAATTAAAAGACAATATTAAAAACAATGGTTTAAACTAATACTTATTTATAAAATGAAAATTAAATTGTCAAACTTATATATAAATATAAATTGAATACACTGTGTTCAATTTAAAAGGTAAGGAACACGACATTTTTTTTAAACAGTATATTGGTTTTAAATTCAAATTACACTTTGATTTACCTTATAAATCGAATACCCAGCACAGAATATAAATCTAATTTATTTATTTAAGTCAATAATCCATTAACGATTAGGTTAGGAACTCTAAATTATCACAAAATTATGTAACTATACTTTAACTGAACGAATGACCTCAGAATAAAATAATAATCAAATAGTAACATATAATTAAATCCAACTTTATAGTTTGTACTACTATAAGGTGAACCCCAATAGCTAGTTGATTGGTTATAAAATTATGGTTAATTTTACAAAAGAGTTAGTTTTTTTAAACATAGAAACATTTTATAAATAGACATATTAAATTTACATTCTTATATTCAAATTAAAGTATATAAGTATGAAATAAATTATGATAGTTTGAAAAGTAGGCATAGTCTAGTTTAAAATTCTCATGTCAGGTGGTCAATTTTCTTGAATTTCGGAGTGTTTGAAATCCCAAAAATCCTTCTTGCGTTCGTCCCTGATATTGTAGTTCTAATGTGCATTAATTATATAGTATTAGGATTTTTCTAGATAATTTGTATTCATCTATATTCTTATCCACATAAATAGGTACGTGTTATATCTGACAAGTTCTCTTTTTGAAAAAAATATTATCTCTGATATGAGTAAATTTATTCTACTATGATAATTCTCTATTATCATTGGTTTATTATTAGGCATATAGTATTTTCTTCTTTTAAATCGTGTTGACAGTCTTTATTAATAATAGTTTAGAGATTATTATAGTTTAAATTGAATTTATATCAAAATTAAAATGCATTTACATTTTTTTGTACATAAAATTTAGACGATAATTTTGTTATATAGTCGCAATACTGAAATTAATCCTATTAAATTTTTTATATTCAAATGACATCTATATAGTTTAAAAAAGAAGGATATCCTGCAATTTTCATTGTCCTGCAGTTACGGTTCTATATGTATACTAAAAGGTATAATATTATTATGACTATGTATTCGAACATAAAAGTACCATTTATTAGAACGGAACCGCTCCAAAGGCTATACACTAAGTCCATTACACTGTCCATTTTAATAGCCATCCCTTCTTTTTTTCCTTTAATAACAAATAACGGTAATCGTAGATAGAAAATAAAATGTGATATTATAAAAATAAAAGGTATACATTGGTTTCTATAATTAAATTAATAAAATAATTTACTTTGTCCATAGATAAATATGAATAAAGAGCATTGTATAATACTGCTGTTTGTACGAAACAATGGACTCTGCTTACTCTAAACTTAAAAATAACTATTTATATTATAAATAATCCGTAGTCAGTCAATATTACAAATTTAAAATTTGTATTTCAAGAGTTGGGCAGGATATTTTCTTGGTATTTTCATAGGATATTTTTCAAGAATGTGACCCAATTATATGTGTTTTTTTTTTTGTATTTATGAAAAGTATAGAACAGTTATGGGTTTGGTTTATTATTAGTCATAATACTACTTACAGTATGTGTGTTTTCGGTGACAAATTCGAGAAATTCAATTTTGAATGCACAGTTATTATCTTCGTAGTCTGATTCCCAATACTATCTGATTGTTTCAAGAATATAAAATAATATTTTTTTCGTGTTACAGACAGGTTTCTGTACAGGCTATATGGCTGTACATTGCAGCCTATAAATTTATACCGGAGAAATTATAAAAAAAAAATTTAATAAGCTTTAAGTCAATACTACATTTTGATTCAAATATTATATTATTATTATTATTCGCAATAACACTAATTTATATCAATAAACAGTTTGGAATATTAAAAACAAACGGAAATCCGGTACAATGGATTTCCAAACGGTACCGACAAAAATCGGCGTACGTATAATTATTACC
The DNA here is from genome assembly GCA_025469235.1 of Pemphigus obesinymphae. Classification (NCBI taxonomy): domain Eukaryota; kingdom Metazoa; phylum Arthropoda; class Insecta; order Hemiptera; family Aphididae; genus Pemphigus; species Pemphigus obesinymphae. Next base: position 6,191 of record JAIPRL010000396.1, read on the forward strand.
ATATTATTATTGTAATAATACGCATTTAACAATTAGTATATATTATATTATATATATATATATATAACCATATTTGTGTATATACGTATTATGTATCGTGTCCTGCGAAACTACTCAATGTCATATTATAATATCGTTGGTCTAGTGCCATATTTTAGAGACCGTAACTCCAACAAAAATAAATCAAATTTCGTGTTTTGTTAAAGGATAAATGCATAATCGTTCTCATTGACATATCTCCGCAGTCCATAATTACAAATTTGTGAAATTAATCGCGAAATAATACATTTTCATAAAATATTAATGGTATTATGCATCATTTTATTTAGAAAATATTTGACATTTTCAACAGTGATATAAGAGTGAGGGGAGAATTATCACGCCAAAACCTCTCTCTTATCTGTTATTTAACACTCCGAGAAAAAAAATAGAAGTAATTCAATTTGCCATTGTTTTTTTTTTTTTTTTTTTTTTTTTACTTCAAATTAGAAGTCCGACAAAATTTATAAATCCCCTCGTTAAGAAAACTCTGGCTATATGCGTATGCTTTGCAATCATTACTTTAACGAACTAGACCAACGATAATATATATGTGTAGGTTCGATATATAAATATACACACACACAGAATATATAATATTGGCCAGAGTGAAAATATCTGAGCCAAAAACAAAAACAATGAAAAAAAATATGTTTAAATATATCATATACGACGGAACAAAAATGTTTATACATTAATAATAATAATAATGAGCGACGCGTCATGGCAAGTTTTACAAACTTACTTATGACGGCGTTAATAATAATAATAATAATAATAATAATATAACCGTATTGTAATATTATATATTGTATATAATGGCACAAGCCGTTTGTAAAATTAGCCTTTTTCAAAAAAAAAAAAAAAATTGACCCTTCTAATATTGAACTTTTTTAAATTTTCCTTTAAGCTCTGGTTGATTTTCAAACTTATATATATTATGTAGAAAATCAATAAGATTTTTGGTTCAGAGAAGAACGGGAGTATGGTGTATGTGAGGATTATAGAAATATATGAGTTAATGTGTGATTGAGTGTCGGACATTGAGTAAAGAGGTAAAAATAAAATGGAAGTAATATAAACGATAAGAAAAGGATGTCAGAGTAGTTGATGCCACTTGTGTGCGATACACGTGAAGACGAGTTAGAGATGCATTTAATGATAAACTAAACTAGATATTTCTTGTGAGAAAATGTATCCACTGACAGCTGTTTTGGAGAGAAATTAAAATTCCAATTAACTTGGTTTCGCGTAAAAAAAATTGTCCAAACGGCTTATGACATACAATACATTACATTAACGTATATAATTTTAGGTAGATATAGGTAGGCGATGGATATATGATGGATAGCTGTACATGTCGAGAATTTATACGATCAAGTCGCCACTGGATCTGTGATGTTGCTGGCTGTACGCGAGTTTCTCGTCTTCGAACGTGACCATTTTGTCCCTAGCCGTCTGCGGCCGCGGTGGCCGGCTAAGCGTGGCCGCAGTAGTACGCAGGGCCGACGGTGGCAGTGGCGGCGGTATCTTCTGCATCTCGATCGCTGAGCACAGGTCGTGAGCACTGGCACTGCGCGGTATAAAATACTCGGAGACGACGCCACCCGTGTAATGGGCGGCGATCCGGTGATGATGGCCCGTCATGGGTTGCTGCACGGAACACCGGCCCACCGACTGCCGTTGGAATGGCGGCGGCGGCGCGGGCAGGGGCAAGCCACGGTGATGGCCGCGGGGGCCGCCATCGGTCGTGTCGTCGACGTCATCGTCGAACGCCGGCGGTGGCAACAGCGGTACTTTTTGCTGCGGGGGCGGTGACGGCGGTGGCGCCAACGGCTTCAGGTCGATCGCCACGGTGGTGACTGACGCCAACGGTAACGACGGCGGCGGCCCGCAGTCCCCGTGTCAGGAACCAGTGGACACCATGCCATTGTTCCGGTTGTGATGTGCCGGCTGTCGGCCACGGTTTAGGTGCGCCGTGGGCGGACTGGCACCGCCGCCGCCGCCGCCGCCGTCGTCGTCGTCCGCCATGACAGTGCAGACGACCACTTCCTTTTGTCGGTGCTGCTGTTGCTGCTGCTGCTGCTGGGACCACCACCACCACCAACAGCAGCACCACCGACAGTTCCGGGACATGGCAGCCAGCTCGTCCTGCAACAGTTGAAAGCACATGGCCACCACGGCCATGCCGACCAGTATGTATCCGGAAGACACGAACACCGAGACGTCCTTGGTGGACTCGACACCGCCCGGCACCAGATCGCCGAAGCCGATGGTGCCCAGACTGGTGAAACAGAAGTACGACCCTTCCAGCAGGGACCACCGTTCAAGTTTCTGGTAAATGAACGCGCCCAACGCCACGTACGCCGCGACTACGGACAACGAGAGCAGCACGGGCACGCGTTTCTGGCTACCGTGGCCGCTGCTACCGCCGCCCGAGACGGCCGCCGCGGTGTCGGAATAAGCGGTCGCGCCCGAAACCGTTTCGAACTCGTAACGGTGGTGATAGTAATCACCACCGCCACCGGCGCCAATAAAGTCCGTGGCGCCCACGTGATTGCTGGACACCGTGTTGGGCGGTGCTCGCTTACCGCTACCGGCAGACCTGCCTCGACCGCCACCGCCGCCGCCGCCGCTGTCTTCGTCCCGGTCGTCCCGTCCCGGCGACGGCGAGCACAGTCTCGAGTAGATGCGCCGGAAGTTCTTTGCCAGCGTTTCGCCCATCGTGGACAGGTACAGTAACATCAGTGGAATACCGATCAGGGCGTAAACGATCGTGATCACCCGGCCCCAAGGCGTTTGTGGCGTCACGCTACCGTAACCTGTAACAATAACACGTACGTTTTGATTTTTCAAGATAATATAAAATTCAAATGATAACATGATTTAAAGTTACCGTCAGGGCCTAGATATTACATATTATATTTATTTTTCAAACAATACTTTTATATCGTATGTTTTATGTTTTTTTTTTTTTTTCATTATAATAATGTACAAAATATATATATATATATATACATATACAGCTTCAAATAAATAACTTCACTTCCATGTGAGTAAATAGCCATATGTATTAAATATTTAAATCCTTTTCATTGATAACGTATAATTTCTTCCGGCTCATTGGAGTCATCCGTCTTATTATAATATAGTCTTCAAACTCTATTTAATACGATTATCTATGTAATTTTCTTTCATACTATATTATATTATGACATATACGTAACAATTACTTTCAATGGTATAAACCATCTTTTTTTTAGTTCTACCTCGCACACCTTTCACATTTCACATCTCAAACATCATGTTCACCTCTTAATTTTCTCATATCGTTTGTGGCACTGTCCCCGTCATTCTAATTTATGTAGGAATTACAGCATGCCGTGCCTATTAACTGTTCTAAAATTTTAACTCGTAAATCAAATTAATATCTTCTAATAATTTGGTCTATATAGTATATAATAAAATACTGTATTTAAACAACTCTCATTGTTATAATTCCTTAAAAGTCAACTTGATAACGAATAATAAAGTAATAAAATTGTCCTCTGTCGTTATTTTTTTCTCTCAATAGTTGCATTCTATACTGGAATATGTTGTTACAACCATCTTCCTAAATATATAGCATATATACATATATTATATATTACATATAATTTCATAAAATTTGTGTGCTAGTCTTTCTAATTATTAAAATTATCATAATTCCCGGAATTAACAATATGTACATTGTACATAGCAGGTAAGTATTAAAAATTATAATAGTTTTATACACTATATAAACAAAGATCAGACCATCTAGTAAATCCAATAAAATTTTTTTATTGATTTTATACTGTGTGCCCTACGGTATTTACGGTGAATATAAATTTTCGTTGGTCGTTTCTAATCTGAATCTGTAAAAATTTGATAATCGAAACGGGCCAAAATATGCGTCAAATTGTGTAATATAATATATATTCTGCTTTATTAGAAAACAAGAATCATTGTTATTGTAAATTTGTAACGGTCAAAATAAACGATGATAATATATTTTTACGATGTGTGTTTTCCTTAAACTCATCTCATATTTGTCGTGTTTAAAATATTTCTTGTATACCTACACCTATACCCAACCCACATCAATAAATTCAACGTATAATATTATGTAACCTAAACATATACTTCCTGTCTATAGAAGTATATAATATAGTACTAAAGGCCGTCTTATCTTTCAGTGCACAAACTGTGTGTTGATTTGGACCAGAATATAATTTCAGTCCGAAACGTGCTTGTCCGATACAGCGGTAAGCGTGCTAACACACAGCTCACAGGCGAGAAAACAACTTCGTATATCATATATCGACATAAAGACCTCGTTTAATAAACGTATCTCTCTTTCTCTACATATATATAAGATATATCATACTTGGTACACAAAGGTTCCAAATCAAATTTATTACAAAATTCATTTATTTTTCTCCATAAACTGCATAAAACAAGAAAGGAAAATTTTTATACCCAACGTGTGTATATCTGAACGAGTAAAAAGTTCTATATAATGAAATTTCAGTAGGTGATATTTTTTTATTTTTTTTTATTTGCTTTAAATAGGACTAAAGTGAAAAGTTCTACATTTTATCAAATGAATACGTATGTATTACATATAGATATGAAAATACAATTTGTGCAATATCTGTTGTAATGATGAAATAAAATTCTATCTAAACGGTTGTTTATACGTTTGTCAACGTAAATTATATTTATTAATGATTATTATTCATAATCGCACTAATTTTTACTAATCCAAATTGTAATAGGTACCTATATATCCTTATAGTTAAATATCAGAAATAAAATATGTAAGTTACAAAAAGTATTTAATTTTGAATTTACACCTATTATGCAATGAACGGTTTAGTTCGAAAAACTCGGTTTAAAATTTTTTTTCTTCTCGATTTTCCCGAAAAATTACAAATATATTACTGTTGTATAAATAGTAGGTGAAATATATAAATACGCGGGTTTGATTGAAAATCTAGACATGCGTATTATGTGTGTACGTATTTGCAGAAACGTGTTTCACTACCTTAAAAAGTGTTTACCGAAATAAATAAATATATATATATATATATATGATATCGTAGGTATATATAATCACGTTATCGTAAAATTGAAAAAATGTCTCGCTTCGCCCAGAATCTAAACAATAATAAAAAATGTTTAAATAGTAGAAATAAATTTTTTTTTTTTTTTTTCATTTTCATTTTGTTTTTACTGCGAAACGAGAAGCGAACCGTAAACATACGATTCCGTTATTAAAGTCGTGCGTTTATATATACTTATATACGGCTAGGTAATATCGACAAACGTGGCTTTTTGAAAACCCGTTCATATCCCAGCAAATAAAAACACGATAATAGCGCACGAGGAAATAACTCAAATATTTTATCAACGAATGACGAAAACAACCTTTTTCCAAGACGAGTTCGAATATTTCGACCATTAACAATATCGATTTCCGCCGTCGGCCGTCGTTGTCGACTCTTATTGTCCAACCTTTTTTTCTTGGGCTGCCCACGGTGTTAATTCTCGCACATCGATGTCGTTATACCCACTATAATATTATATTATATAACGTTTATATTCGTCGTCGTCGTCTTCGTGCGATAAAGGTTATATATAACACTCTTAAAGTCTTAAATAGGTACTTAAATGCGTCCAATCTTACACAATATCAAATATTTTTTCAATCATGTACACGTGTAAACTGTATGTATACACCCACACACCTGAAATTAATATTTGCACATGTTCTTTAAAGTACATGTCAAACTCACAAAAATTCTGTTCATATTTGTGAATTATTGTTTTTACAAAAAATTACATTAATACATCGTTTGTACACAATTTTATCAAGTCTGCTATAATTATGCTGTTGCCCTATAGTATTCTAGACGATGTGTACGAGTATAAATCGAATATATTTATTTACACGTCATTATTATAGTTTTAAATTGTAAGATTAATATGGTTCGTGAAATTTGGACCACACAGAGCCCTGGATGAGTATACGGTCAGGTAATATATTGTAATTGAAATTTTTTTCAATATTCATACAGATTTTCTTATAATATAAGTACCTATATGATAAATAATTGTATTTATACCCGGAACATTTTAGTAACAGACTTCAAAACTATAATTAAGCTTCTCTCTTGGTAATCAAAATCAAAATGTTTTCAAAATAGAAAATACTAGAATATTTACTATGCACGAGCAAGGTGATTTTTTAGTTTGTTTTTTTTTTTTTTTTATTATAAAATTGTACGATATTCAATCACGGTTTCAGGACCTTTAATAAACATATCGAAAATAACTCTACGCTCCGGTACAGTAAATATTATAATAATTTATACTTTTAATTCATAATACCGCATGTTAAATATGCTGTTTGCATATGATATAATGCTGGTAGGAAAATGTCCTTGAAAACTTGTAGACTTGAGAAGTGGATGAAAGCTCTTAAGGATAAGTATTAAGGATTAGTAGGAGTAAAATAGAATATGTTGAATATAATTTTGGAAAAAGGAGTACGAAGCGAATACTGAAAGACAAGTAATACATTTTAGTGGGGATGAAGTGTCAAGTGTGTAATTTTGAGAGGTTCAAGTATATTTAGAATCGGTTCTACAGAAGGATGGTGATGTGACCGAAAAACATCGAATAAATTGTAGATGGATGAAATGGAAAGAAGTGTCAGGTATTTTGTGTGATAAAATGATTTCAATTAGGTTAAAATGTAAATTTCATGAAAAAACATAGTGATACCTGCAATGGTGTATGGATCAGAATGTGGGGCCCTATAGATAGGAAGATCAAACCGAGATGAGTGTAGTAGATGTGAGAATCTTATGGTGAATGAATGTGGTAACTAGAGAAGATAATGGATATAGAAATGAATATAATATAATAGGTACTTGCATCAATAGTAGAAAAAAATTACAGAGAATTAATCGGCTGGGACATGTTTTATTCTCACTATGGGTGACAACAAAAAATTTACAAACAATGTTGCATAAAAAAAATCTCGTACGAATAATTAATATAAATATATATATATATATATATTACAATAATAACATTAAAATCCATTTTAAATATCTAAATGATGTGTTAATATTAGTTGTATATTGATATTATAGAATCATGTTGGACTTTACGCGTCATATTGATGTAACACTAGATCACTGGTTGCGAACGTCAGTAGTCATGTGCCCTTGTGCCCTATAAAAGTAGCCATTGAACTATGGTGACATGTGGTATTTCATACCGTTTTTATTATTTTTGCGTTGCATTGCTTTGTTTCAGTTACTCTGTCTCAAGCAATAGCTTATTACAAAGAGTTCTATAATGGTGTTTTGAAGCGTTTTGATTTATAAGTTGAAATATATTTGATAAATTATAATTATGTGTTTTTGGTTGGTCGTTACTCATTTGGCGATATTGGAAATGTGTGGCAAGTTAACATTTTTCATTGAGTTTGTTAAAAATGGCTGCTGTGAAGTCTGCGATTGATGAGATTTTGGTAGAATTTCTAATTAGTGTATACGTACCAGGAAAAACTTTCAGTTTATCCCAGTTATTGCTTGAGATATCTCGTCTAGACACTAATACGAGTATTTATAAAATATAAAAATTGGCAGCTTGTATAAAATGATCTTATGTCCAATATATTTTGCAAGATAATAATCCCGTTTTAAGGATTGCCCCGGCAAACTTTGGCCGAAAATGATTACGATTAACTTTTTTTTTTGCTGTTGTCCCGTTTTTAATTTCCAATAAATGGTCACCCAACAGCTGACTTGATATAGGTATATATAAATGTATATTCCGATTTGTTCATATAGCTTTTTTTGTTCGACTAAAATATAAATGTTTGAAATTTTTCGCAAAGTTGATGTTGTTATCTATATTTGATACCTAAGTATTTTATGGACCTGACCTAGTATCTTAGATTCCGAGTTTTGGAATGATTATTTTTGTATCAGATATGTCCTCATCAATTTTAACAATTGGTCGATAGTAGTATGTAGATACCTTAAAATTATAATCAAACACATTAATATAAAATGTTTATATTACTGTGTTTTAGTTTTGATAATCTAATCTTTAATTTAATTACCTAGAAGTATTCTGTTAAAATTTAAATTTAAACTTTTTTTTATTATTTCCATTGTTAAAATTATTGTTATCAAACAAATATATTTACTACATTACAATTATTATAACTATTGGCGCTACTGTAAAATCCATATGAATAAATTAATAAAGCGCTCTGTGATTTGTGAATCAAGATTATTAAAGTTATTTTTATACATTATCAACAAAATGAATTCTAAAAATCTGTAATAAGACTGTATCGTGTGTTATAACACGTAGTGTTAAACATTTTACCTCGTTTAATTTTGCAACAGTCTGTTCATTATACCGTTCTGTCTTGTTCTGTTCATTATTTCATTATACATTAACTTGAAAAGCCTTTTTTTTCTTAATTCATTCGCATTTATAATTTTTGTTGTACCAGTTTATTTTTAAATATTTTATTTGTATTCGAAAATCATGCGATAAATAATAAAAAAATGTCCAAAAGTTTCAATATTATATAAATGTTATACATAAAAATTATTTAGTGTTTGAACTAAATTCGGTGAAAATAAACTCGCAGATAACAATATATTTGTATTTACATGCATTTTTTATCACTCGCTCGAAGTTTATATAATTCTTATTTCTTTGGAAATATTCAGCCAAAATAGTTTCAGTTATAAACTGTTAAGGCATTCAAGACAGAAAATTAACTTTTAATTCTGGATGTAAAAAGAATAAAAACATTTTTCTATTATATATTTTTCAGTGAATAATTATTTACAAAAGCTGAAATGTTATTAACTTCAGCCAGTATAACTTTTCAAATATAATTTTATTTCATATAACAATTGTTTATTTATTCCTTAAAATTAGGTATACCAAATACACATGATTTTTCCCTCCTTTTCACTTGACTATTTTTGCCTTTACCATAAAAATATATGAACTTTTCCCATTTTTGGAAACAATATTCATATTAATTATATTTATTTATGAAAAATATTAAATAATACACTACAATTCAGTTAATTTTTTACTCGTAATACAAAATAATACTCAGAAAATCATATTACACGAAATATAAGTAACTTGCTAGTATACAATTTTAATCTAGTTAGTATTCAAATGAAACAGTTTTTCAATTTCCTGTGTAATTTTTCCAAACTCAAAGAAAACTCACTAAAAATTTTCAAAAATAAAGTACGAATAACCAAAGATATAGTATGTATTTTTATTATTTTATTATAATTCACTAAATAATGTTGTTATAGTGAATTTAAATATGCACGAAATATTTACCGCAGTATCTTAATACTGATGTGACGATATTTGTGAACAATATTTTACAATTTTTTTTTAACTTAAGTAAATCCTAATAATCGAATTCGCTCAGAATCGTTAATTGTATTCAATGATTTATTTGCTTTTAATTCTAAAGTAATAACTAAACTATACATTATTCTGCCCTCATTACAATTTTTTTAATATAACACATTTAAATATTTTACTATATTTAACGTGTATTTTGATAAGTTTTTTTTTTTCGATTTCGATTTTTTTTTTTTAATTTCATTCGAATTCAAACGACGAACATTTAACGATAGAATGGTTTATAAAAAAATTAAACTTATTTCCTAATGTAAAAACTACAGTAATTGGTTATTTATGAAATATGCTTGGCGTGTTACTTTACTAGTTTCTTTTACGAGTATAATATAGTGTATAAATGTATAAATACATATTATATATATATATACTCCTATATTATACACTCATGTTTACAAAAAAAAAAAAAAAATTATATTAATAATAAATGACGTGTATATTTATGGAAAAAAAAATCGCAAAAAATGGTAGGTATATGAATTATTAAGGGTCACGATGTCATAAAATTATACGTCCACATACAACACAATTTTGATAAAAAAAAGTATTTTTTTAAGGAAAATAAAATCTATTCCGAGATTTATGTACATATATACTTATATGATATATAACCTACGTGTATATAATACATGTATACACACACATATTATATATATATATACATTTAACATCCTAAACCATTTACCTGAATATGTTACAACAATGAGCTGCAATTTACTTTTTTAAAACGTACACACTATATGGAGAAGTAGCTGAACAACACATAATATGATAGTAAATTATATTAAACTTCACCTATGAAACAAGGGCATGCGTTGTGTATAAACACGTGAAATGTAGTATATTTTATTAGAGTACATTTTCACCGTTATGTGCTAAAGAATGTATGTATTATACCCACCGAGTGTGATTTATTATAATCGTAAATTATAATTTCAAATGCAATATAGCTAATTCAAATTATGGTTTAAAGTACATATAACTGATGTAAATGTTTTAGACTATTTAATGTAAATATTTTGATTATTTCATTTAAATGTTTATTTAATAATATTATGCACAAATATCAGGTTACGTATATTGTAAAATTGATTTGTATTGATTTATACAAGTCAATTCACAAATATAAAATACATGAATAAATATAATATTTTCTACATATAAATAATCATCAAACGGTCTAACGATAAGAATACAACTGAAAGAATCTTTGACAAATATATATATATATATGATAATGTATTCTGTTCATTTACCCTTTCAGTACCGAGTACTATTTTCTTAAGCAACCCCCCAGTCAAGGCATTTTTTTATTTTCCAAATTTTACTTTATACATTTAATCCAATTCTACAAAACGTAAAGAATAACTTGGCATTTCTTTTTAAATCCGTTATTTTTGGAGATATTAAAATCTTAAGAAACAAAGACTAGGAGTTCAGAAAAACGATCGTATGTCATCGCGTAATACACTGTCAATGTATTATCAATAATGTAATTACTAACATTAGGGACCCCTGAAACATGTAGTAATTATAAATTATTATAAGTTCTTTGGAATAATTCCAATTTACAATTTCCTAACGTCTTTGGGTTCATCTTTGGACTCATTATATAATACCACATAGGTATTTTCGTATATAAGTCGTGTACGTCGAGGTTGAAGTCGGTTTGTACGCACAGTACACGGCTTACCCAAATATGAAATTTAACTTCGTCGGGAGAAGGTTTCTGAAGTAGATACGGTAGAAATGAATAAACAACGATTGCGGGTACAGCGGATAACGCGAAAGACTTTTATTGAACACGACGAGAAATAGGTACAATAAAAATGTAATACGTTTAAACACTAGACATGATTATGAGGAAAAATAAGTGACATGAATCCGTGCCGTACGAGACCAGCGGAACGTGGTGTTCGTTTGGTGGACCATAGTCTTGTCACCGAGTCGCTTTGTGTGGAGGTACGCATCGTACGGAGGGGATGAGATCATGGAAGAGCAAGGAACATAAATATAAATAAATGGAAATCACAAAACAATAAATAATTCATTTACATAATACCAAAATGGTAACTCCGTTTGGTGGTGGTATCCGCCGTATCATCACAGTATCATAATGATAATAATATCAAAAAATAATCAGTAATACTATAATGACGATATATGCGTCATTAGTACCGAAAGGATTAATACTAATTATTCATAATCATTTCGACATTAATATACGTATGTATTATAAATTATGATTTTTTATTTTATTTTTTTTATAATTGAAACATATTTATTTCAAATGTATAGTATATTAATTATTTATACATATGTGCACTAGGCATTTGATGATCTTTTTTTTTAATTTTGAAAATGAAATGTTAGGAGAAATACTTGGAATTGTATTTTTAATAAATGATTATAGTTTTGGTATAATTTGAATGTGATCAATTAACCTTAAATATTATACCGAAAATATAGTATAAACTACAACAAAAATATGTTAATTAATTTATATATTATTTCTAATTTTATAAAATCATAATTATCAAAATTATCTGTATAATTAATTGTTTTGTGGGGGAGGGGGAATTTTATTTTGGAAATTCAATAGGGTTTTTAAAATACTAAATTTCTTTTTATGTTCATTCATAATATTAAATATAAGTAGGTGGGTATATATTATTAAATATAAACATAAATAACTATAAACATGTAAACAATAATTTATAATTGTAATTATTTTATTATTTATATTTTTATTATTTGTAATTTTTTTTTTCTAGATTCTTATAAGTGTATTTTAATTGTTGTATTTGTAATTTTCATGTTTGTTTTATATTATTTTTTAATCATATACCAGTATACCACCCTTGTAGTCCATAAGGCCGAAATCATTTTAATGTGATTAATAATTGTTTATGTAAATATACTGTACACTAGTCAGTACTCATTATTAAATTGGACTTGGCAACATTGTTGGACTGATACATTCTACGCAAACACGCCTCAGTCTGACCTTTATTTCCGACCGAAAACCACCACTATATGTGTTACCGAACCATATTTTTTTTGTGTACCTGTTTTAATGAGTTCTTTGTTATTTTGTAGTAATTGGTAAATTTATAGTTTTCTGTTCAATAGTAATCAACGCCAAATAAAAATTGTGACCTATTAATATTTTTATCATTTATACCTTTTCGCCATCATCCTTTCTTGGAATAAAAACCTGTGGTGTACGTCTCTTAAAAAATACTCTGTAAGAACGGCCCTTAGATAGGTAAATATAATCGTAGGTCATCAGTTCAGTTCCAGGTCCAGCACACCAGATTATTTGCAACGAATTGTAAGGGTTGTCTGATTTTTTTTTTTCAATAATTTTACGACATTCCGCGGTCCTGTTTTGAGTTATAGCACTTGCTATGCACTGTCTATCTTCGAATTTTTGAACGGTCGTAGCACAGAATTTGAACCGTTATTTAACTAGATTTACCCTATGTAAAAAATTTTATTCAAAATCGTTTAAAGCTGTGAGTTCAATGTAATTTGAACCTTGTGTGCACCTAAATGCCACTACGGTAATTTTCCAATTTATAATAAATATCCGTATATATTGGTAGTTATAAATATTATATATCACCTATATTGTCGGTAACCATTACTAGTTTATTTGTTATTTTCTAATTTACAATGACTTTTATAAAAATTCCATTATGAAGGATAATTTTTTTTACGTTTTTAAAAACCACTTCGAAAAAATGACCTTTATAAAGGGTCAACTATAATGAATTTCCTATGAAAAACCTATAGATCAGAAAATTCTTACTTTACTCTTATAGTTTAATACAAAATACAATACAAAATTTAATTAAAAATGAAAAACACAACATTCTAAAATCAATACATTTCTTACTACATTCAGAATTTAAAACTAAAACATAAAATATTTTTAATTTTTTAGAAATTCATATCATGTACACGTTTTTTTTGTGAAATTTTGGTTGTTATGAATATTAAAATGAAATCGGGGAATTTGTTAAATAATCAACATTTCCAATAGGATACAAACAAATAAATTTAATTCTAGAAAATACCGTATTCTGCAACATTATAACAAATTACAATTTGCATAATTTATTAAAGAGTATTTTGTAATCAATTAGTTATATATTTTTAAGAGTATAATACAATCGATGTATGGCCATACATGTGAAGCAATTACATTTATCGATATTAATGTACAAGTGAAATGTACATATTTACTAATTTTATAATTTATTCGACGCATACAAACACAATGTATTGTATTTTAGCATTATATTAAGGAAACTATACCGTAAAAGTGTCCACACGAAATAACTGCATCGAAAAAATATTTTCTATTTTACTGTTATCACGAGCTATACCATCAGGTTAATTTATTTGTAAAATATTGCTTACAACATGTACAATATACTGATATTAGGTACTTTATACTGTGATAGTAATTTCCTTCGAAATTATGTTGATATGACAAAACGTGATATCAAATATTTCACCAGAAATATAAAAAAGTATTTTTAAGAAAGTACAATAATAGCTAAAGAAAAAGTAATTAAAAGATATTAAAGTACATATATATTCTTATCTATTAATTAAAATTCTTTTTACCAAAATTGCAAGATTTTTAAAGCGACACTTTTACGTGTCTAGTGCTAACTTGGATTAAAATCAAAATTTTAAACTTTTAAAAATAGTTTTTTTTTTAAAATGTATTTGAGGAATATTCTTCAAACCGTTAATATTCCAAAAACAAGAAATACTGAGAAAATCAATTGAACGTGTACAATAAGAGATTAATAAGAAAAATATCAAAATAAATAAATGTAAATTCAACCGTCATGATACTAATTTATTCGGCAAAACTTTAAATGCGTACATTTTGCATACTGAGTATGAAAATAAAATGTAAAAAAGCACAGTATTTTTGAAGAAAAAAAAAAAAAAGAACCGCGAATAATCTATATTGTTCCATAAGGTCGAGTAACGTACTTTTTCTTTTGCCGAACAAACGAACTAGAAAAAAATGTGTTTTCTCAGCATCATAATTTAAACATAACATCACCGTATTCGACGGTACACTGCATTTTATACAAATCTAAATTTCTGGTAATACGAACCGAACTACTATTATATTAAATATATATTTATATATATATGATTATATTATATATTGTATTCCAGAGAAAGAGATTATTTAAATTTCCGGAAATTTTCGTTTAACGATCTATTTTTCTGATTAAATATATGTTTTTAAGTGATATCCGGGGACAGTTTTATTACATTGTATTTATGTGTTTTTCGTGTATATTTTGAAAATGTTTTAACTACATTGAAATTCTAAACCTCCGTCCTATAAATGATGTAAATACTAAACACAATAATACAAAGGACGAGGGAATATGTTCAAAGGACATATAAAAAAGCCGACGGATATCAAATTATGATCGGGCGCGCATAATATTATACAGGGTGTCTCACCGTGTTTTGACATCTGTAATAACTTTTTTTCTATTGTATATTTTTAAGTTTTTTTTTTTTTATATAATTACTATTATAATTACTAGAACGTTGCGCTACAATTATTATATTTAAGATTATTTTTTTATTTTTTTTAACCAAAAATAAAAAATGTAAAATTTAATTTAAATTTTTAAAAAAAATTTTGGTGTTTCAAATTATTAATTAGGTTAAGTCATTAATTTTAAAAAAAAATTTTGAAGTTTGTTAAAATTCAAATATACCTATTTATTTGTAATCAATGTTATAAATCACAGTAATA
>JAIPRL010000396.1:21654-49462 GCA_025469235.1 Pemphigus obesinymphae
TATTAAATAAAAGTATACACACGTTAATAATTTGTATAACTATTTCATACTATAAAATTTAAATAGGTACCTATAATATTGATAAAATATGAAAATACTGTATTATTATTTTTAATTGATAAAAAAATGTAGTTGATTATAATCAATGATACTATTTCATGTTATAAAATACCATTTCATGGAAAAATTAATTTACATCATTTAGTAGAGGTCATTTACAATTAATGAAATGAAATTGAAATATTCGTAAACTTAAAAAAACTGTAGAAAATTAACAAATAATAATTTGTAAACATTTCAAACACCAAAATTTTTTTAAAAAATAAATCTTTAAAATGGCTATTTTGGATTTTTTTTAAAAATTTTAATAAAATTTTACATTTTTTATTTTTAATTTAAAAAAAAAACAAAAAAATAATCTTAAATATAATAATTGTAAGGCAACATTCTAGTAATTATATATAAAAAAAAAAAAAAAAACTTAAAAATATTCAATAGAACAAAAGTTATTGCAGATGTCAGAACACGATGAGACACCCTGTATACAATATTATTGAAATACGAGTTGTAGTATACAATAAACATTAAACATTAATATTATAAAAAATCACATTATCATTTTAATCATATTATTTGCGCATTTTTATACATACGTGCATAGACGTCGCATTATGATTATTTTAATATAAAACTCTATAACATTCGTAATAAATTATGATTTT
Organism: Pemphigus obesinymphae; assembly: GCA_025469235.1. Lineage (NCBI taxonomy): Eukaryota > Metazoa > Arthropoda > Insecta > Hemiptera > Aphididae > Pemphigus > Pemphigus obesinymphae. The sequence continues at coordinate 22,377 of JAIPRL010000396.1, forward strand.
GATGTACATTTTATTTTTATAGGTAGGTATAGTAAAATAAAATAAGATCAATAATATAACAATAATCTATACACATTTATATTTTTATTAGATTTTTAATTTTTTTTAAATAAAAATCTATATAGACACTTTAGTATAACATCATGGTTATAGTATAAAATATTCTATAAGCCCCTCTCCCTCAATATGTCCATTTATACTCCAATAATTATTATGAAATATTAAATATTTATTATATAAATTAGATCGTATTTTAACTAAATAAAAGCGTTCATTTATTCCCGGTAATACGATTATTAGCTTTTGATTTCACAATAATTTTATAATTATTAGACTAATATGGTTTCTGATTTAAGTCCAATAAACGATATGGATATGTATCATTTACTATACAGATAATCATCGAAAACATTTAGGCACATCTCCGATGTTATGTTATAATACACTAAAATAAACCTCGAACAATAAATTAAATATGGTCATAAAAATCGTAAAAATAACAAAAAAAACCAACATTTTTTTATAGACTTTTAGTCATTTTCAATTTTTAAAACATATTATACAAAATATATACCAAATTAACATTTTTTTTATATAATATAATATTTGTATTAAAATAGGAGAAATTTTTTTATATGAAAACTATTTAAAATGACCGAATTACTATTTCGTTCAATATATTAGCGAACATTGCAGGTACCTATATAGGTATGTTATTTTTACTTAAAATTATGGGGACTTCTTATATCAACATTTCTTTCTGAGAAATCATTTTTGAATTTCTATACGTGAAAAAAAAAAACTTCAGATTTTTGAATTTTCCATATCAAACCATTATTATTGTTTATTTTTTGTAACTTAAATATAGTCCCCTCGGAAAACGTTTACATTTATTAAATATTTTGGGAAATAAACATTGGTTTTTAACCACGAATATTTTTACGTGTTTTTAAAATTTTTATTCATTTATTTATTTTTAATAAAATAACCTTTGTTATTTAACTTACAGTACACATGGGACATTTAAATAAATAGGTAGATAATATAATTTAAAAGTATCGTGTCGGAAAAAAATATCTATGTCTTCGAGGTATAATGTAAACAATGGAACATTTAAAGTGTTTAAAACGTACTTATTTATAGCTCCTTAAATTGTTTTTACGGATTGTGGAAAACAAATGAGGTTCGCGTTACGACCGTCGTTTAAAAATAAATTTAATCAATTTTAAGAAAATGTGTGTATAACGAATTTTCGATATAGTTTGTCGATTAAACTTTATAACGTTGTTCGTTAAATTACCAACTTGTGTTATTTTTATTTCGTTAAAATTCTCCCTAGGTAATACAAAACGATCCGTATAATATTAGTTTAACCTATTTATTTACAAATCTGGTGAAAAATCCTTAAAGCGGTAAAAAATCTTCCAGCAGTTTCTCTTACATTAAATTTCCCTTGCTTTATTAGAAATATTATATTTTATTTTAAAATTAATTCAAGGAAAAATAATAATAATATATGTATAACGAATTTTTCATAAAAGTTCGTAAAAAACAGGCGTACTTATATTATAATGCGTCCATTTACTCATCGAAAAATAGTATTATTAATTTAAATCGATCTATATATGTTTTTACAAATACATATTTTGCGGATTCGAGTGAATCGGAAAAATAATCTGAAATATTTTTTCTTTAAAGTTTTTTCATGATAATAATAATAATAATAATGATATATTTAAATTGTACTTAGGGTTTGTTAATTTTATTCGAATATAGTTATGCCAAAATCTATCGTCACTTTATTAAAATCCACACCGAACCGCGTAATTACATTCCATACGTCCCCGCATTGAAAATAAAACACATAACCACAACATCCATTATAAATATGTAAAAACATTCAAACCACGTTTTTCAAACTGTTTTACAGAATATGAGCTGGCACTCGACATTATATCGAATAAATGGTTTTCCGCTCTCAGTTATCAATAATAATAATACGTAATTATGAACCACAATCCCATTAACTTGTTACACTGAACGGAACGACGGCCCTATTCAATATTCACAATTTATTTACCTACAGTTTTAGTTTGAATTAAATTTCGTATGTTTTTTTTTTTTTTTTTTTACCAAATATTTTGTTTTAAATAATGGCATATTTCACGCAAAATATAGTTAATATTTTAACACGATTAATAACAACCATCAATCGTTATCTGTGGTGTATATCCCGAATGTTTTAATTTACCCGAAAATATATCACTGTCGACGATTCAAATATTTATCAACAGTGATAGTGTATAGGTATGTGGCTCTGCTGGTATTCTCTTCAAACACCAATATATAAGAACGTTATGGATAGGTATACCGGACAAAACTGTAAACTTTACTAAGAAGGCGCCACAATTAATTATTTCTTTAAAACAAACGCCAGACGTAGTAATTGTGTTCAAACGTTTAAACTATAGATAATTCATGATTTCGGGAATATATTTCTTTTGGTCTCGGCTTAAATGTATTATAATTTATTTGTGGATTTCGTAGAGTTACTACAACGAGTTGTCCAAAAAGACCAATGACGGTTTTCTTCTTTAATTCTTTGCATAAATACCTTAATATATATAGGCTCGCTACAGGGTTACTTTATGTCATCCACACTACATTAATCCAATTTAAATTAGGATCATCCATGGTTATGCAAATTTAACCTTTTAAAACATACCTACTACTTTATCAATCTCCCACCTTCTTCTCGGTTTCAATATTCTTCCATTACAATCCAACCATATAATCTTTCTCTAATTCTCCCTAACTTTCAAACTTTACACTTTAATTGAAAATAAAAGTATAATTTTTCACGTATTACTTTAATTTTTTTTTTCTTTCTCATAATATTATCATTCTTTCGTGGTCATTATTTCCTTACGAGTAAACTTCTTCTAAATGTTTTCATTTTCTTTCGATAATTTTTCTAAGCATAATTTGTTTTTGTAAAACTGATTTATTGATATTTCAATAGGGAAGACCGGAATAATATGACATATCCATGTTTTCCTATGAAATATTAATATTTGAGAACTGAAGATTCTTTAAATACATGACTTATTACCTCATACGATATAAAAACCAAATCGCGTTTTGTGGGATACTAATTTTGTTTATAATTTTAAATATTTAACTCCAAAATATTAAATCTAAGATATATTTAAATTTTTATATTTTAAATGAACATGCTACCTTTACTATAATTCTGTTGTAAATAAGGCAACAATATTACTTTTGCATAAGAACCCCGAACAAACTTATATTTTATTTATAGAATAATATAAATACTATCAAGTCAATTAGAAAACTGCACTTCTCTAAATATGAATTAAGGCTAAAGTTCGAGTTTTAACTATTCAAAAATATTTATTATAATTTACTTTTTATGATTTTGTTAAAACATGTGACTAAAGAAGTTGTTGTTAAAATAAAATAAAACATTTGAATATTACATACTAGAAATAATATAATTTATTCAATTAAAAGAGTATAAAATTGTTGCTTATACAAATTATGTATGTCATCGTACCCCCAATCTTCTATTTAAAATGACATTATTCAAATTGTTCAAGAAGTGAACTGAACAATTTTATATAGTATTTTTAGTTGACTATTTCACTGAAGAAACGTGTGCTTAATATAAATAAAAATATGCAGTGATATATTGGTAAAGAAATTCGCAAGTATAAGCAATTCTAGAAGAAATGAAGAATCTAAAAAATAATTTAACATACATTTTAAATGTACAACTTTCAACTTTTAAATTTTTTTAAATTTAATTTTAAATTCTAGCGATTAATTTTACAATTACGTTTTTTTTCTTCTGCTAACAGCTATTTGGATCAAAGGAGTCGAATAAGTATTTTAGGGTAAAGAGGTTATTTAATAGAAAATTCATTCTAGTATTATAATACTTTAAAGAGGTCATTTTAAATTTTTCCAGTAGTTTCCTGAAGCATAAAGAATACTTCCTAAAAATAACCAACACTTTTATAAATTGAAAAGTTATAATATCAGAAATTTGATATTTACAATAACTAATTACTAATTAAATACTATAGCACTATATAGACATGGTTGAAATATCAAAAGTTTTCAAAGCAGCAATTTCACTAATTGTTTACCATTTTTCAGTAATTTTTATATATTTTTGAAGTATGATTTTTCGGGTAAAGATGATTCTGATAGCAAATGTATTTTAGTTGATATTTTAATAAGGTCAATTTTAAATTTTCAAAAAATCATTTATCCGTGTATTTTATAATAATCTTAAACAGCATTATTTATATTAATTGTCGTATAAGGTATACGAACGATACGGTCGTTTACCCGCGGGCATATGATCAATTTCTTATAAGCTATACGCCATGGATAAGATATATTATAATTGCGTATTGGTATAAACTCCAACAGACCACTGCAAATATACGACTAAAGTCTTAAGTGTTATTAGTAATTTATTTAAAATGTTCAAATTAAAAAATGGTTGGCCATATTAAACCAGTTTCCGCTATATACAATAATGTAAATAAATTACTGACACAAGATTCGAGTGATGTACAAACGTGATGTGTAATGGGATAGCTTACGGTCGTAGACTTACCAATAGTGGTGATCAGTGTCAACGAGTAGAGAAACGATGACGCGAAATTCCACCGGTGCCTCCGGTCAGACTGGTTGGGCCCTCCGTACTTCCTGATCAGTGAGTCCTGAAACTTGAGGATTTCCTGTTCGGCCAACCTGGTCCAGTTGTCCCGATATAAAATGTTCAGGTCTTCGGTGATCTTCCACAGCTTCTCGACCGTCTGCGCTCTGAGTTTGTCGTTCCGGGCCAGCTGGTACGCCGACTGCTGCTGTTGCTGTTGCTGATGCTGTGGCGGTGGTTGTTGCTGCTGTTGCTGCTGCTGTTGATGCTGGTGTTGCTGTTGGCTGTTCCGGATCTGTTGCACGCCGTCCCGGCCACCGTTCTCCAACGTCATGAACGTGAACGCTCCGAACATCGTATAGCCCAACACTATCAGACATATTCCAGCACCTGACAGTACGGTCGGGGCGGGATCACAACAGCTGTGTCTGTAAACCGGTAAAAACGACATATTTATTAAAAAAATTCAAAACATGAATCTACATGAGTTGATTGTGAGAATGCATGTACAATAAGATGGCTCCCAAATATAGTGTAAGCGACTCCGAACATTTTCGGCATTTTTGAAATTCGTTTGCAATAATGTGCTAAGTAGTTTTCAGTATTTGCATACCAAAAACCAGCATACATTTAGTTATCGCGAAAAATTGATTTTATTGTATTTCAGGCAATCCCGAACTTTTTTACAATTTATTATTTCAATTAATTTGCTATGCAGTTTTCAGAATATCTGCGTTCATAACAAATTATAGGAGATCAATTGCGATTCCTACGAAAAAGTTCGAAGTTAATTCAGTCAATATTTGGGTGGGAGGGGGGAGGTGATCTTCACACACATGTTGACATTTAAACAGGGTATCTTTATTATTCTTTTTTACACGGTCAAAGAAGGTCTATAGTACTTCAAAACCTAATAATATAATAATTATACATTAAAAAAAAAATAAAAAATTTTTATGCAGAATTTCAGTGCCGAAATTTTACAAAACGCGTGTGACAGTATAGTATATAATATACGGTGTACAAGCACGATAACCGCGCAAAAGTAACTATAGTAATAATTTACAAAAAAAATAAAAACAAAAAAACGTACCTACCGAGGGGGGTCGGAATCGTTTATAATGTGTATATTCACCGGCGGTGTCCTACGGTGTTGGTATATACTTTCGCAAGTGTAGGTAGGAACTATATATTATATATGAATATAAACTCCAAACAACCCATCCCCTCGAAAAAAAAAAAAAAAAAAAGTATTACCGCCATGGGACACCGGTTACATAATTATACGTATATACATGTATAACGTATATATTGTATTCTTCTCAGACGTTATGTTTTTGTTTTTAAATTTATTAATAGAGAACGTGAAATAATAATAATATTTTATGTACGTGAACTTTTGTGCGCCAAATAAAGAACGGATTTCCACAGAGTCATGTTTTGTTAGAAAATAGAGATTACGTTAAATCCCTGCCCGTTCAAACAGTAGGTACCCCATACATTCATATTGTGCTCGGTGTTTAAGAAAACGGCGTCATCTCCCGGCTTACGCGTTGTTCATTAAACACGTGGCTGAGACGTGAATATTTTAAACCGTTTAAATATAATACAATACACTGTTTCGCATTTTGTCTAAAATACAATTACTGTGCCTTGTTGTGTTTTGCACACACTCGAAAACGTGATTAATTGCGGTGAACTTTTGATAACCACAAAATATGCACGTACACAATAAATTGCGCTCATAAAAATCGACAGACATATGCAATAAAAACGTTTTAAGCAGTTGTATATATCAACCTGTTGCTCGGCGATAACTGATATGAATTACCTACGAGATATCAGCCCCGTTCCAGAGTCAAATCCGGGTTTAACGCAGTCTGGTCAAAACGTTTTATTAGGATTTAAATTTGATTTGGTCCGGATTAAATTGTGTAATGCGTTGGTCGGGTCATGGTTAATATTTTTATTATTTTTACTATAGACAGTGGGGATTATATATTAATAAAATAATAGGATTTTGGTAAATTCGGGCCGGACCTGAGTCTGCATTTAGTTACTTTATATTTAATAATTTTTTATTGCAAAAACGATTTATCATTGTTATTTGTCAATTTGCATGGCGGATACAATATCGATCGTCGAGCCGTTTGAACTCTGGTTTGAACCGATCACTATAATATTTTATATTTCTTATCTCAATTCTCAATATACCGGATACCTATATGATATATTATATATTATTTTTGTATAATGTGCAGTATACTGCATAACCATGGGCGTGCACAGATCCGAGGGTGCACACTATAAATTAGGACCCACAATCATTTGAAGACCCATTTCAGGCAAATTTTTTTTAGATATAAGATACACTAAAAATAATTTATATGTTTTATTTATCGTAATACATCATAGTACATAAGTATATGTAACAAATGTGTAACGATAATTCACGTTTAATAGGAATGCGATTTTTGAATTTGTCAATAATTTCGTTAAAATCTAATCAACATGCTAGTTCTTGTTCTGTGAGTATTAATAGTAACGATTTTAGTTTTTCTTTGGTGTATATGAAAACTATTAACTAAAGTGCGTAGAAAATACTAGAAAAATTAACCATACCTACAAATTATTAGGAACTATTACTGCTATTTATAAAATATTTAAATTTGAGTGAACGACTTCAACACAGGCTGTTTTTTTTAAACTTTTATTAAATTCGGTACATACCTAGGTAATAAAATTATTCACATATTATACCTACAAAACGACAAGTCCACAAGCGAAAAAATATTTATACTGAATACTGATATTTTTAAACGGTTTGTTAAAAAATATATGTATAGGTAATGTCATTTTTACGATTAGATAAATCAATCAAAATTAAATTTTTCCTTTTTATAATACTTATCAAAACATCACGTGTTGAGGTATTATACATATTGTGGCTTATTGTCAAGGAAACACTGAATATATTAAAAAGGTTCTGCATTCTTGACATAATAATATTACACAGAGACAGTAGAGATGTAAATAATGGCGTATTCGCGAAAATTATTATCAATCCGTTTCAAACTGTCATTTTTCACCAGTAAAATTGCAAATGGACTTTCAGAGAATGTTTAAATGGAATGACGTGAGACAATTCCAATCTCCGACCGACCATATTACGAAATAGTTATTTAAATTACTATACTATCTACTGCTGTAGAAAAGCATAATGGTGACCGACAAACATCACAAAGTTAGACAATATGAGATTTGTTTAACATTTAAAATGAAAAACAAACTCAGCATCTAAATGGGACGAAGGGACCGAAAAAGCTATATACGGTAGGAAAATGGAGCAATAAGAACGAAACAAAAAGTAAAAGCGAATAGTTAAGTTCTTTAAAGGTAGAAAAAGGTAAGACTATTATATAATATGAATTGTTGAAAGCGAGAGAAAACGAAAAATTACATTTTTCACCTATTGATTTGAATTTTTAAACTTCTACGACTTTTTGCTTTTAGTTCGGTCTACAGAAAAAACAAAGATAAATTGGATGGAATAAAATAAAAATTTAGGATAAACATACAAAGTCTAATTATGATGGTCACTCGCCATCTTTATTTCAAAAAACATTGTTGTTATACTCTTTATACAAATAATATTATCGATAAAGTTTTTTAATTATTAATGACACAATTTTTAAAATATATTTATTAATTATTATGATCCACCGCTATTATTGTACACTTTATTTGTCGGTAAATTTAAATAAGTACTCAAATATATTTAGTATTATAATATATCGACGGTTAAAAGCTAATTTTACATAAGCAACAAAAATTGTAACATTTTATAAAATAGTATACCCAAGTAATTTTAATGTATCGACTATTAGCATTAAAAATATTTTCCGATTTTTTTGTTTTTACATTTATTTTTTATACCTACTAAAATTAACTGTCAAAATTCGAATAATTCAAGTATAAATGCTAATGAACTAGGTTAAAAATTAAACAAAAATTACGTAATTTTCAGCACCGTTGCTTTACACTATTTTCGAGGTACCTATTAACAACCAGCTGATCTTCTCAATATCAATATATGTACTTACGAAAATACAATGGAAAGTTAAAAAATATAGTTTCCTTTAACAGCAATTATTATATTTTCATCTCCAAACTACAATCATTATTGGGTTAAAAACTTAGAACATTGAGAATACCTAATTTTATATATATATTGAACATTCATTATATAAGTAAAATAAAAGAGTGAAATAGACTTATATCGGTTAAATAATATTATATAAACTAAACTATTTCTTGTTTAAAACAGTTTTATGTTTAGTTTTTAAATGAAATGGGTATCATTAATGTAATGCTGTATACTAAATGGACTGATTAAAATGTAATTAAATTGAATGTAGACGGTTATTCGACATACAATGTATTAAAGTTTGTCCAGAACTTTCTAAAACACTATATTACTTGCTGTATTAACCGAATTAGTTTACCTTTCCTCGCGGAAGGTATTGAAATCGTATTAGTGCATACGTATACAGCTTGTATCACAACGTACACCCGAATTTCCACAAAACCAAGTACTGCTACTTATCCAGTTCAATCTAAACTGGAAAAGTAAAAACTCCGAAAGGAATACAATAACATTACTCCAATATAAAAATTAAATAAAAGTGACACTAAGTTCAACATCAAAACATTACGTTTATCAACATATTGTTGTTGATCGTTCAAAATAATATTACGAGTTGTTCGAAATACTTTAAATGAATTTAAACTGGGATATAAATCTAGGATTTATATAAATGTAACCGTTTGTTTTTTTCTTGAGAGAAAAAATGAAAAATGTATAATTAAATATAATGTTATATTATTTTACCTATAAGTTAAATATATTTTTCCCTCAGAGTTCAACTTAAATTAATGAATGTTAAAAGTTATAATAGTATAAAGACATATATTATATTTAGTAAAGAACCCGTTTTTCAAAGATTTTGTTTGTATTAATGTTGACCGTTTAAATTCCGAGGTTAGGTTTTTCAGAGTAATCTACTACCTATAACATTTTTTTTAAATAATCATAATAATTCTAAATTAACTTGATGCTAACCCCTTATTATTAGGTTTTTTAAATATCATTGCAAAATTCGAACAAAATCAAACTAGTCATTTTTGAAAAATATTATTAAACTTTTAAGTTTAGAGTATTTTTAGAATTAGTTTATGACTGTATTTTACTATCTTTAGTCTCCCTTCGATATTCGAATTTAGTATGTGATTTACCAATATTCAAATAAACAATTTTTTTGAATAAGTCAATACAATTTATATTTATTTATATAATATGTGATTTATATTTATACAAAACGAGAAAATACAAAAATATGTTTAAATTATAACATGCACGATGAGTAAAAATTGTTTGTAGTCAAAAATTAAGTAGGTTAAATAATTTAGGTTTAATAATTATTATCTATGAATAAAAATACAACGCTTATGTACAGTATAGTTTTTTGGGTTTTTGGACTGACAGAATGTGAAGTTGGCACATCAAAGTAATTAAATATAAAAATAAAAAAAAGGATAAGTAATGATTATATTTAGTTACTTTTATCTAATAATATAGGTACCTACTTTACAATATAGTATATTATATATATATACGTACACCATACATACAGTAGACCATATAACTATAATACACGATATTTGGATTAAATTATACATTTTCATTCGAAATTTTATTATTTTGAAAATATAATTTTAGAAACAATTTTTCTGCGTTATGTGTATACCTACTAAAATGAATTGTAAAAAAACGATTATTCAAAATCTCTAAGTGTATACTAAAATATAATAATAAAATAAAATACAATATTTAAATAAACATAAAAGATCGTTTGAGTTCAGATAATGAAAATTATACCTAGTAAAATCAAGAAATGCACTAAATCAAGAAACCCATAACTATATGAACTAGTAACTACAGACGGACGGACCAAGACGTTAATCTGTGTGAAAAATCTAGTCACATAAATATTGCATAGTAGTTGCACTGTGATATGTGATATATCACAGTTAATTAAAAACTAAAAAATAAATATTCACTGTTGCAAAAACTTGGTAGTGTGTTACCGGATTTGAACGCATGATACATGAACATTTTACATTTCTATCCAACGCCTTAACCTACCTACCTACTAACCAAGATACAAATTGTAGTATAACTCGACGATTTAAGTAATAATTAATAATAGATATACGATTACAGGTACGGCGAAGGAAGGGAAAGCGAAATTGTTGAATCATTTCAGTGCATTCGATAACAGCGAGAACGGGCTTGGACCGGTGGCAAAATCTGTCCAAAACCCAATTTTGGATTGCTCATAACTCAAGGAAAAGTGGATCGCGATTTTGGTTACCCTCTATTTTGCTTAAAGCCCTTATCCATAGGTATACATTTTGGGGTGGGGGTAGGGTGGACATGCTCCCCTTCGGAGAATATCCAAAAAATGATTTTAGTATCTTATATACCAGTGTATAACACACTTTAATATCAGTCCGAGTCCGGATCTGACTGTTATTGAACTCGCAGTGGTGATTTGAAAATTTCCCATTTAAAGCCCATATCTGTGGGTGTCCATTGGAAATCAGGGGAAGAGCATTTCCTCACTGAAGAATAACTTTACAATTGATTATTGCTTAAACCGGTAGTTTATAACATGAAAATATTAAAATGTATTTAAGTCTATGCCCCCTCCCCCAGAAATAATGTGATATTACAGAATACAAACTATTATATATATATATTATATCAATAATTATTAATATCCAATTAATAACCTTTATGTAACATTACATATTATATTCATGCATAGACCTCACCAGCACGAAGTTATAGATATCTCGCAATACGTAATATTTTCCGCCTATATCAATTAGACGGCACAGAGATATCACAATAATGTGCCTTTACATTCGAAATCATAAACAGACGTCGCATAGATTACTACATCAACATTGTGCACACAGGGTGTGGGTGCACAAAGTTGCTAAAATGATGTTTAGAAACCTAAAAACGAAATATAACATTTAAATATACATCATTAAAAAAAACCAAAACATTCCTTGCCATGCTTAGAATTTAATATAAGTTAAAAATTCCATTACAGCTATACCCAATAGTAATATTGTAATATTATGGAATGGAAAAGTGAAAAAAATATAATATGCAAACAAATATTCTATTAACTACATTAAACAAAATATAATTTTGAATTGGGATAACTTGAAACATGGAATATTTTGGTGGGTTTTGGCGGTTAAACGTGTTATAATGTATAACGATATTCAAAGCTATTAAACCACATTAAACGGAAACCATAAATTATTAATTTCGGAAAACCCGATAATTTATACAATCGTTATATTCTTATAAAACATTAATTATTCAGAGTACCCAAAAGTTAATTAATAAAACGAGTGTAAAAATTGTGATGTATAGCTATTGTTTTAAAATGTATGACATCGATGCATGAATGTATGTAAACATTTTGGTCATATCACATAGTAATGTTTTATCTTTGAGCACAATATATTAAAATTAATAGCGCCTATTTAGTATTTAGAGATAAAATAATGAACGCTGTTCAATTAAAAAAAATTTATTAAACCATAAAAATCGTAAAAAATGTATATCAAATGACTTATAGTAACTAGTATGTATACAGACTTTCTTTTCCGCGTCCTTAATCCTCATAGGTTAGGTTACCTACCTATTCGCAAGAAAATGACTTTACTTCAACCGTTTGCTCGTTGAGAAAATCGCCGATTCATCATTCATATACGGTCCACTAAGTTTGCAAATGTTCGGCAATGGATGTTCTATAGGAATTATACTGACGAAAACACGTTTTATCGAAGAAAACGCAAAATTTTTCTTGGCATTTGCTTATATGTATAGACAATCAGAAGCTTACACTGGGGATTCAACGTAGTTTAGTGAGCACACGGTTTACTGTGAAAATTTCAAGTATCGAACGCTTTTATTTTTACGGCCTATTATATTATTATATTACAATGAAATATATCGCGTTATGTCGGTTAAACTCTATAGAAACCCCGTTTTTGTTTCTTGAAACCAAACCGGTAATAGAATTATTATTTTGGTCACGTCTTAGCACGGATACGGTACACACAGAATCCCAGTAACTATATATATATACACACTCACGAAGCTACTATATTTACCAAAATGTGTATATATATATATATATATGGTAAGGGTAATTGAAAAACATCAAATTATAAGTACGGCCATTAGCTAATTCGCAGTGTTTCGAGGCTATAATAATATCGTACTGTATATACCTGTATAATTTCCGTCTTCATGTCCAACGACGACTGCGGGTAACATTACTTTGGAATGAACTCGGTGGAACATTATCGTGACGGGGTTGTTCGTTATCATAATAAAAAAATACGAGTTCGTATAATTCTTAAGTACGCGATACATATACCTACACTCGAATGGCCGTGAGAAAAGTGGGTACCGCTCCTGTGCCTATTCAAGGTTTTCGGTTTTCGGTTTTCGGGTTTTTTTTTTTTTCCACCTCTTCAAAATAAATAAATGAAATATATGTTTTACGAAACGAATCTAATAAAATAGAAATATACATGTATAAAATATGCTTACCGAGTTTCGCCCCCTTTTATAATATTTAACACCTCCAAAATATTATATATACCTACGCTCGGGGCTGTAGTAGGTATACGCTGTATTTACTCTTCCGACAAGATTACTGGCTTTTGGTTAAGTTATTAGTGTTAATTATTTATTAAAACTAAGCTCGGGCGGAAATTAAATTATTATTATCACGCGTTATTTACCGTAAAAAAACGTATTTTTTATTTACAACGCTAATAAAAATGAATTTTTAATCATAATAATATAATATGTATCCCAATGTGTTCAGTTTTGAAACTTTCATTTCTCGTTTTTTGACGTTTTCGATTCATACTGTGTCTTTTCATTGCATTTTATAATAATCAAATTGATTTATTGTTTTTGTAATATTTTTTTTATATACGTTATAAATTATAACAAAATATTAGGTTAATCGTCGACGTTTAACCATCGTGAAAGTGCTACTTCTAGGTACATTTATTTTTTTAATAAAATACTAAATATTTAAATACATTATTGATGTTCAAGTTTTGTCATCATATACGTCGTTGGTTATTATTTTACCCATTTTCAATGTATATTTTGAATATAATTGTAACACTTACTAATATATTATATTAAAATGTATTATATTCAAAACCCAATTTATACAATGCATTATATTACGTACGTTACATAGAAGTATTGTAATATATTCTACAAATGATTGTTTTTTTTAATAAATAAGTGTAGTATCAAAAAATAATTATATTGTCAAGTTAAATACATTTTTCCTAGCGAATATTTAATGTGTACAGTTATGTCTATGAAAATAACTTATGTATTATATAATATTTAACAGAGCTATTTCGGGGTTTCAAACTGTAGACAACTTTTGGTAATAATTGGTCATTTGCATATAATTAAACAGTATCATTTTTAATATATATTATATTATTTATTACCTAATAATTTTAGTAATTAAAATAAAGCTTTCTCACTAATTTTCATTCAAGTCACATAACTTCAAAATAGAAACGGATATATGATATATTAAAATTATATATGGAATAACGTTCTTTACAATTTTTGTTTTCGAAAATGTCATGGTTATAAAATACAAATTTATAATTTTTAATCATTAGGATATTTTTTTTTTTTATATTCAGAGTAAAATTCTATAATATTTTTTATAAATATGTTACAAAGTAATTTCTAGAAATATAATATAAAACAAATGGTTAATTTTACAAATTGGTTTCATATCTTAAATCAATACATACTCTAAATTGAAACTTTATGTAAATACAATACACAAATCGACATTTAATGAGTGGCTTATTTTGTATAGCTACACAAAATGTCAGTCTGTGTAGAAATATAACAAAGAAGCATGGGTACATTATGAATGCTGCAATTTAAAGATTCGAAAAATACTCAAATAATATGTTCGTCATAATATTATTTTAGCTTTAGACGCTACAAAAAATCATCTTTTTATGAATTTAACGTTCAATGGACTATGCTATAAGTTCTATTTTATGCTATAAGAATACACTCATATTTATGCAATATTTTAACAACTTTTATAGCAAAACTTAATATTTTGACGTGCCAAACATGTGTATTTAAGCCAGTATTTTATTACCAAAATAAAAACAAAAAATCCGACGAATAGAGGTTGGATGGTTCATTGTGTAGAATACTGATTTTGGATCTATTGAATTTGAAAGCAATAAAAAATCATTTTTTTCGATAAAACGATTCTGAGAGAAGTTTCAGTGTATATAACATATTTTGTATTACTGTCGATTAAAAATAAAATTAACGCCAAACTTCAAAATTGCTATAAATACGAGTATCCCAAAATAATAAAACAATTTAAAAAAATGTTTTACGTTAATTACGTACTTATAAATTTATGTACTTTAGTGAAAGTTTCAAGTCTATAGACTCCACCTATATTCGAGCACAATTTTTACCGAAATGTTAAATGTTGTAGAAAAATTTAAATGGCTGTTAAAAAATATTGTGTATACCTACTGATATTTGAGATTTTTTGAATGTATGTAAAATGACGTATTTTTAACAGTGTACAAAATTTTCAGGTTTTAAAATCTAAAATTAACCTTTTTATAATGAAAAAAACTTTAAAATTGAAAATTACAATAGTTGGCCTTGTAAAATTGGAAAAAAATGTTTACGTATTTTTTAGTTGTATACGTTTTTGGTGAAAACTTAAGACTATAGACCCATTT
This sequence comes from Pemphigus obesinymphae, assembly GCA_025469235.1. Classification (NCBI taxonomy): domain Eukaryota; kingdom Metazoa; phylum Arthropoda; class Insecta; order Hemiptera; family Aphididae; genus Pemphigus; species Pemphigus obesinymphae. The sequence continues at coordinate 38,005 of JAIPRL010000396.1, forward strand.
TCCCCTGAAATTCGAATACATTTTTATACCGAAATAATGCATGTCAAAAAATTTTAATGACCATACCCAGGTATTGTAAAACATTTAAATAGCTATTAAAAAAATGTGTGTATAACAATTTATTTAATGTTTTAAATATAACTACTATAATAATGTATTTTTAACATTGTATTTAAATTTTAGGTATTAAAACTAAAATTAACTATTTAAATACATTTTATGTGAACATCTTACAACTTTATGACCATTTTTTACGAGTTTACAACGAAAAAATAATATTAATTTTTAACAATATAATGCATTAACCGTTTTTCCTTAATTTTTGGTTTATTTTTAAACGTTTGTCAAAAAAAATAAAAATAAGAAACCGATAAAGACCCATTTGAAGTACCAACTAGACGCAATTTTCTACCAAAAAAATGCTCCATGTAAGAATCGGAACACTCCTTTTAATATGATTTTTGGTACAGTAGTTGAAAAAAATATATCATTGTAAAACCAATACATTCTTCGCTTCACTAGGAATCTAAAATTCAAGATAACTAGATGAAAAAAAAAAGAATAGTTAAGAAAATATACCCGAAAACTAACATTTTGGTTTTTCGACTTGGTTAATCCGTCCGCTCGTGATGTATTTACATTAAAAAATACAACCACATAAATGAACAAATTTCATCTATTAGGTAAATGTAGTAATGTTAAACAATCAGTTAACAATTTAATACAGTATGCAAATTATATACTGCAATAATATCAATAAAAATGCACTAAGATTAAAATGTAATTATTGTGAATAAGTAGTAAAAAAAGAAGAAGTACGCGTCAACATTATAACTAGAAGGTAAAATGAACGTAAAATTTAAACAGTAATATTGAATGTCAAACTTGTACAAAAAATTAATTATAATCGAATTCAATGCGAAGTATTATATTATAGTAAAATTATACCTGACTAATCAAGGTAAATTAATTTTGACAATTTATACGATATTATGAAAAATGTAATTTCCATTGTCATTTCCTGAATACAGTCGAAACCAAAATGTGAAAAAAATTAATTACAAACATTATCAACAAACCATTATAGGTATAGGTATACACAATATCTTAGAACGATATAATGAACCAATTCTATTTATTACAAATCAATTTTGGATTATTTAAAAAATATATTATGTCTCTAAATTTTATAAACGTCATAGGTATTTTATCTATCATAGTTTATTAGGTTTTTTATTTACCTTTTTAAGATAGGTATATTTGTATTAGGCACATTTTCTTAATAATATTTTTAAATACACCACTGTTTTTAGTGGAATACATTCACTCAAATCTCACGTCACACCACTAAAATTTTCCTCTATACCACTTTACCATCGAATCGAGGATATCCTGTGACAAGACATTGATAACCTTAATCGTCGGGTAAAATCTAGTGTGACCTAAACCCCAACCCGGACCATAGGCACTTCAGTGAAAGTCGGTTTTTTGCTCATTCCTATCACGTACGACGATATTCAGTCGGAGGTTTATTTTTATTTTTCATTGTGAGTAAATATAAATTCAAGGGAAATGGTGTATACATACGTAGATTTCAACGTGGTATATATATATATATAAATATATTGAGATAACGAAAACCTAGCACGACTTTGAACTTGTCCGCATAACTCACCCCCCAATCCCTCCAATACGACGAAACCATCCAATGAGGTCAATTTTGCGTGTGTAGGTATATTATTTTATGTTTCCTGAAAGGACCGAGAATTTCGGTTTATGCAAATTGGTTCGTTGTGTTGCGAAATTGTGTCAAAACGGCAAGTGGCGACTAACCAAAACCTGGTGTATAGATAATTAAGACATACTCTAGCTGTTCCTGTGGGCGGGAGACGGGATACGTGCATAAAATAACAAATTTTAATGTAGCACGTTTAGCATAGGTATATATTAAAGCTGAACATCGTTAGTTGATTCCGGCTCAAATCCTGAAATGAAGGGTTTTTGTTCGAAAATCATTGATTATTTTCCATGGGGTCATCACGAATACAATTTTCCAAGTGAACTCTAATGTAAGTAATTATTTAATTTGTGTACAATAAAAAAAAATTTTTTTTTTTTTAATGCCTAAATAAAATTAATTATCTTAAGAATAATGAAATTCCCTCGTGAGATTGTTAGTCCAATTGGTAAATAAGCCAAAAGGTTAACTATGGAGTAAGTAAGGATCAATGGTGAATGTACCAATGCTACAGAAAAATTCGAAACGTGAAAGATCTTTTTTGTGTAAAGTGGGATTTAATTTAAATATGAGATGATAAAAATGGACGTATACAGTAATGATGGAAATCACTAAATTTGAAGGAATTGTCTCGGCGGTTGTAATCTAAAATATATAATATACTAATATGGTGTCTGCGATATTATAATATGTTCTAGTTTTTATCAAAATTCTCATACCTAATTTGAAATTATTTAGGAAATTTTGTTTTAGCTTAATATATGCATTAAAATTATAACCAGTAAAATAATATGGAATATAAAAAATGCCACGAGGTTATTATGAAAATAATTAATTTAGATCCCTTTCATTCTAAACTAATATGAAGATATAGCATTCTATTTAGTTGATTAAATGAACGTTAATTGCACAAGTACGGCTCCATTGTACACCTCATTAAGTATAAATTTCAGGATTATCTATCGTCCACCTTCTATGTCATGTGACAGTCCATTGGGATTATGATTATAGAGTAATTACGTGGATTAACGATAATACTGCAGGTAGAAACCATTTTAACGGAAACGGAAATCGAACGTTTGTTTATTCTCCAAGAAAAATAACAGTTAGCGGAAATAAATTATTCCCGACAGAAGGACTTGACAGTGTACCACCGGCTCACCAATTATCAAATATCGTAACATATATTTTCGCGTTAATAGTACACAAAAATATTAGGAAATAATGGACGACGCGACGGTGAAAACGTCTTTGGAAATCGAAACTAGGTCATTAGAAAATAAAACGAAAAAAAATCTTTCGAACCCATAACTCTGGCAAGTCGACGTGGTTGGTCAGTCGTGGCGGGGCCGGTTGCCAAACGATTTTTCTCGTATTGTATGTCTCCTTTTTGTTTTTTTTTTTCGTTTTGTTTCGCCCGAAACCGTTTTCATTACATAAATAGCTTATATGACTTTTGAAATTTGGCATGCGTTTTTGCCGCGTACCTTCAACACACACACGCGTTTCCAGAGGCCTATAAGCCAGGGTCTAGGACACATTACAACAGCGTGGACCCAGGCCTACTACTGTATAATATGAAACCACCAGTTGAAATAATACGAATCAAGACCTGTCAAGTGAATCGATTTTTAAACTCATTAAATTAAGTTAAAACTAGATAAAATTGAGTCAAATTAAGTTAAACGTTTAAACTGACATTTTATATTCTGACCGAAACTCGTATGGTTATTAATAGATGTCCATAATGTTTAATTAAATTTTTTACAGGAAACAAATTTTCGATCAATAATATTGGTCCAACTTTTCATATTTGCATCTTTCTGAAAGAAAATTAAATTTAGTCGGTATAGGCGAGAAAATATGTACCTAATTTTTCGATTACCTATACCAGTGGTTTTTTTTTTTTTTTTTTTTAATAGAACTACGTTTGTTCTAATACCGGATAAAAATATATAATGATAATATTATATGTTTTTTTTATTGAAATAAATTATTTATTAACATATCCCCATAATTACTCCGTCCGACAAGCAATGTGTTTCCACTACCTTTGGATGGTTTTATTTATTTATTCCATTAAGTCAGAAGATATTTAATATATACACATCGAATTAACTAAATTTAAAGAAAAGATTAAACATATTAAAGGTTATTTTGTATTTTTGATATATGTATCAGTTCTTATTGATGTTGTCTAATAAGTTAAAACTATCTTTTGTGTGTTTATCACATGGACTGCCACTGTGTTGCCCACAAGTCAGCACGCGCATGTACATTGTACCAGCCATTGTGATTAATAAAGGTAAAACATTTTATTTCTTTGTGGAACAATTTAGACCTAAAAATACGAATAAATTAAGGATATCAACATTTCCATTTTAATTCAAAAAATATATTAAGATTCTGTAGGTTTCTTACTAGATAATTTTGGGAATAATTTGATCATATTATGTTTTATTTTTATATGAAAAAGGTTTGAAAATTACAGTAAATATCCAAAAATTAAATTTCCTTCTTTAATAATTCTTTTAGCGAAAATATAAAAATGTAATTTCCAACATTCTATAGTAAAGAACCAACAGAATCTAAATATATCTTCATATTTCATCTAAGAAAATCTAAGTAGCCTTATAAATTTGTCAGGCTTATAGGTCTGTATTAATGTATGTAGTATACCAACTTTTTAAAACCCATTGATTTATAGAAAATAAAAATAAAGTTATCTCTTAATGCGTAGTGATGTAGGTATACAATATTTATCTCTACTTATATGAACCAAAATATTTTGAAAAAAAATCCTAATATTGTACCTATACATACAATAGTTATGTAAAATTACTTCAAATAAAATGATTTTTACACTATTTTGTACTTAAATATTTATTTTTATTTACTAGATAAATCTTAAATATTAATTAACAATGCATGATGCATATTTAAGTGTGTAAAGTCAAAATATATTGATGTAGAAAATTTAGCAAAAATATTTTACATAAAATGAGTAGAGCATAATACCTACATATATAGGCTTGGTAGGCACATCATGATAAAATTGGCCAAAATAATAATGAAGATCCCAAAACAAAAAATATACCAATAAATTTGCATGATAAAATTATGAACTTTTAAAACCCGGGCTTAAAAATGCTATTCATAACGCTTTAATAATTATAACTTTTAAAACGGAAAATTGTCCCTATACGTAATCAATAAACGAAAAATAAAAACAAAACGTATTATTAAACATAATATGTGTTAAACCAATAACGAGTAAACGTAACGGTAACGTAAAAAATAATACGTTTTTCGTTATATAATATAGACGGTCAATTGTATTTTTTAATACTACTAAATATTCGTAAAAATTCCTTATATAGCCTATATTATAATGATATTTTCAACAATATTTTGTAATGATTTATCAGTGTATTTATACTTTTCATTACACCTATCAAAAAGTTTATTTTCATATAATCGCAAAACATAGGAAATAGATATTTAATAATATAGTAGTAAGTAAGTATATCATTGTCTATTTATATGTTTGTATTAGTGTTTCCGTGTTTTAATCGTCTCAAATACTCAACTAATTAATAGACAACAATGCAGACAACCACACACACGTATATTTAGGTATAATTGAATATAATTCCAATGTAAAATTCCCGTTTAACATTTGTCATTTTATTGTACAGAACAGAGCTTTGGTGACTATGTTTCGTATACTGTTATTATATTGTACAAATGGATTTTTTTTTATTATTAAATACTTACCCACTTATATAATGACCTATTATTTCATAGTTAAGCTGTTATTATGGTTTAAGCTCTTAAGTATATTCTGAATTTAGTCTTATTCTTCTCCTTTGTCTCGACCCTAGTCCTATATTTCCACTTAACTCAATCTTCCGTATTATCTTTACTCACACTAGCCTCTATATAATATCACATTCAACCCTCTTTTTTGGACTTCCTCTTCACTTATTTCCTTCCACATACAAAATACAGACTATGTGTAAACAGTGTGCGGATAATTCTTATTCTATGTAACTAGAGACTTAACTTATATTCGAGTATGATTTTTATTTTTAATGATAGGCTGTGCAGTAATATTCAGTAATTATCAGTCAACTACGGTTTATTGTTTATATACCAAACACTAACTGAACAAAATTTAACGACAAAAACCGTTAAACGTTAAAATATAACGTTTAAACATTAAAGGAAAAAAAAAATAACATTTAAATAATTAATAACGATAAACGAAATTATTGAATAACGTTTGAAAAATTAATAACATTGAACATAAAAAATAAAAAAAGGTTTAAATGTAAAATAACGTTGAACAATTAAATTTTTTTAAATTTAAGCTGTGTTTAAAACATAAATTTATTTCCCTATATTCAAATAATTAAATTTGAATCCAACTGCTAACTTTTAGAATTAAATATCAAATTTATACATTTTAATTTTATCGAAACGAAATTATAACGAGGTTATATTATATATAAGATTATTAAATATTTTGTATTTCTCTCTCGGTATAAGTTTATATAATTATATCCTGCAATACGTTTCTACTTGAAAACGTACCGTAAAAAATGGAGGTGAGCATTTTTATATTTTACTTTTTATTTTTTAACTAGTACTTCTGCTATTATCCATTTCATTGTTACTGCAGTATTTAATACTCCATGACATTACGTATATAATGCTGCTATATATTGATACAATGGTGCATTTCTGGTTTTTTTTATGACACCTCGTCAAATTTTAAGTCCATAATTCCGACAAACATATAATTTTTTGTTTTTATATCATTCTCGACTCAGACATTATATTTTATTATGTAGTTTATTTCCAAGCGTAAAAAAAACTAAGCCGAGCTAATTTTACGAATTTTGTGGTGTCTACGCTTTTGATTTAAAAATTATTAACCGTAACTCGATCCAACAAATTAAATACAATAAAAATATAGATACCTAATACCTAAACTGTAGTCATATCATATAGAGTACACATGAAGCTTAATATAATTAATTTCCGTGATTATTATCTTACGAATTTTTATTGAGATATATGTATTCAAATAGAGAGAAAGACACTTTTTTTCATCCACACGAGAGGGTGTCAATATCAATTGTCAAAAAATAAAGTAAAATAGACGCGGTTAACTTTATACACATTGTGTTTCTATAATACAAGTAGGTATTACATGTATTACCGTATTACCTGCTACGTGGTGTGTTGGATTTGGCTATAGGTCTATATAGATAGGTGTGTAGAAGGATAACATATTATGTATATTATTATAATTTATAATATGCGTTACGTTTGAGAAGTGTTTATCATTTTGATAAGAATGAACAGAAGGTATCATTGTCATTGTATCCTGACTGAAATGTAGTTTTGGTCAAGTGTCCGGCCAAAATGTAAATTATTCACTCGGACGCGACGCCAATAAGAATTGCCAGTATATGCAGACCAAAAATGCAGTTGGTTTCAGACACAAGCTTGCACGAGAAAAAAGTACAGAAGAAAAAAAAAATTCCGTAGGTACCTATAAAAGAAGAAGTTCATTTAATTTTCGCGGAACAATATATATATACAGAAAAGTACATACGAGGTCTCGAAGAAAGGAATGTCTAGGAATGAATGACGAGGATGAGGTTCCCAACGTTTTCTATTTCACCGCAAACATTCCCATTTCCCAAATACTAGTGTAGTATAATATGTAGGTATGTGTATTTTCAATTTCGTATAAAATAAAATATATTGGACTAGACTGAATAATGTACATGGCAATAAAATATTAGTCATCAAATCAATTAAATTAAAAACGAAATAAGACATGTACGCCACCACGGTTGTCACAAAAAAAAATTCTCTTCTGGTACTGATGTTTTGACAACATGACGGGGATAACGATCCGGTATCGTCGAATCTACAAAGCTTTACGGATATCCGCGTTTTTCTTTTATTCTATTTCCTTTTCGATAATTTGAAATTATTCGGTTGCCTGTACAACGATTACACATATCAAATTCAATTTTCAAAATTATCTAGTAATCTATGCGCATTTAAGTTTTGTTTTTGTTTCAAATTGGTTACGGATCATACTGTATTTTGCCGTATTTTAGGTCATTAGATAATAAAACACAATACTACAAATACGCACGAAAAATATCTGTATTCTTAAAGTTTGTATATATATTATAGTGAGGCAGATATTAGAAATCCTATAATACTTATTTCCAATTTAATGTTTGAAGAAGTGCGAGCGTGTATTCTTACGTTTTCTTATTTACATCATAAATACTGTTTAATCACCAAGCAAATGTCATATACTCAATAGGTAAGTGCAATAATATAAAAATAATATTCATGTAATATAATAGCAAAGACAACTAGGAATATAATCATTTTGTATACATCCAGAACACATATAAATATTTTTTTTTATATTTTTCATATAACTTGTTTTTTTTATTTCGAACATCTTTTTCTACTAATCCAATTACAAAATATAGTCAAAATATTTCATTAACTTTAAAATAAAATATTAAAGTGCATTGTCCTAACAATTTCAATAGATTTAATTTTGAAGTAGCTGCCTTAAGTTTTTACCACTAACAGAGTAGTATTATAATTTATATTAATCTGATATAATACCTAATTAATAATTTCATAGATTTTACATTATCAGGTAGAAAATAATACTCAAATAACGTGCTATAATTAGGGTTGACCTGATGGATTCATCATAGACAATCCATATCCCATATAACTATAAAATTATTTTGCAATAAACTTTTTACAATTATATTGAAATTATTTAAATGTTTATAGGTTATATTTACTCATTTAATTCGCGAAATCCACAAAAATTCCTTATCAATAGCATAATATTTTATAACGTAAATATATCCCAGATTTTTTTATTAATATAGATACATAGTCTATAGCACAGAACAATATGGAAGCGTTACTTGCCTAAAAATTGAGTACTGTTCATGATAATTTGCATCGATTACCGACTGTAAAATGATTGTACATATATCATATAGGAACGGTTTACGATTTTACGATTAACGATCCCCGATACCAGTTCGGCCATCACAAAGGGAGCGTTCAAGTATTACGTAAGCGTCTAGGGGGGAGGGGGGTCTGTCGTATGCTGACATTTGCTGACAAGGGGGATGGGGGGCTTAGAATCATGCTGACGTCAGCAGTAATAAAAAAAATAATAAAAATTTGTAAAAAAATAATTCAAAATATGTAAAAAAAATTCAAAATATGTAACAAAATTTTTCATTTATTTTTAACTAATTCGTATAAAATTCGGAAAAAAAATATTAACTATGTACCTATATATAGATAGGTACTCCACACAGAATGCGATGCTTAACTATAGCGTGGTTCCGTGGTGGAACCAGTTATTGGCACGTAAAATCCATTAAGATAAACTATAATCATCGTCGTCGATGACGCGTGTAAGAATAATATTGATAACGGCATCGTTATCGGACGCTTGCCACATTTTTTTTTTTTTTTGTTAAATAGAGGGGGTTTGTCGGACATATGCTGACAAGGGGGAGGGGGGTCTAAAAAAGACAAAAATGTGCTGACGTAATACTTGAACGCTCCCAAAAGAAATTACAGCGACTACGGGTAGTCTTAAATTGTGTTTTTTAATACTAATTGAACAAATTGCCAAAAGAAGGCTGGTGTAAATAGATTGGGGAGGGGACTATTGGCATAAATCGGGGGAAATTTCAGGGCGTTTAGTCCATCTAAACATTTGGCAAGCCCCTCAAAAATATTTTGAAAAATTTATTTATACATGGATACTTTTGCTAAGAGTCGTAAGAACATTTCGTTTAGTCAAAAACAAATGTCTGGTTTTCACAAACCCATACCCATTTTCATTTTGATTTATCGATTAAACATGGAAAAACTTAAAGAATCCGTTTGCATAAAAGAACACTGCACAGGCTCCAAATCTGCAAATCTATCTGTACATCCATTACCGATGTGATAAACCGCACTGATTTAGGGGACCTGTTTACAGCCCACCCCCCCTCCAATAATTCAACACGATTTCGGTCGATGAAGAGGAACTAGCTAACTGGGTAACCGAAACCCAAATAATTTTCAGCGAAGAAGAAATATGAATACTCGATAGGTGTATTTCTTGTAGATGAAAAAAAAAATTCATAATATTGAAAAATGTTTACTTACGGGTCCGTAGGCATAATGTAGTGGGAAGTGTCGGACTGACCACGGCGTCCCTGCGCTGTCGTCGACGTCGATGTCGCAGATGCGTGACCAATGTTACGGTTGTTTTCGGCGGCGGCGGCGGCATGGTAGGCCCCAGGGCTGTTTGTCATTCCGGCACCGCACCGCCGCTACGGCATCGCTCGCAACGACCTCGCGACCTGCAACAAACGTCCGTTGAATGTTATCATTATTTTTTTTTTTTCGTATTATTTACAATCAAACATTTTTTTCCAAAACAACGTAATATTAAGGTTGCCGCACATTTTATCGTACACGATAAAATTTTTAATTCAGAATTTAATGCAGTTAGAGGGATTTTGGAAGTTAATAAAGTTAATAAAAAATTAATAAATAAAGTCCTATTATTATAATATTAAAAAATTAATATAATTATAATGATATTAAAATCTTAAAAAAATATTATGTTATAAACCACCTTAATATAATATACATCCAAGCATGTAAAAAATGCTAGTAAAAGAAAGTTGAACAAAATAAAAAAGGAAAATGAGTAGGTACCTATAGTTTTTTTTTTTATAAAGAGCTTCATAATTTATAAGGTTATCTATTTCAACTTCATCTATTTTTCAAAAATGTGGGTACCTATTCATTTCCAATGACACTGACTGTTCTTTTATTTTGGATGCAAATAATATGTATTGATTTACGTTATTGTTAATAAAATCAATGCATACACGGTGATGGAATTCATTTCCCACACTGAATAATAATTTATAATTGTAGTTACCAGATATTTTCAAATTATTAGCGATTTCTAACCATGTATTTTCTTTCATTACCGAATCGTAATAATATTTATTACTTAAATCGTACAAATGTTGGTAATTTTGTACAAGAACTAGTTCATCGACAGACAACATTATACTAATAATAAACGTAATATAATAATATATACTAATATATAGAATATTATTGAACACAATATAAAATATTTAAAAAAATAAGCGTACCTATTTGTTTTGTTTAAGAAACAAAATGATAACGATGAAAAGTTTAATTTTTCCACGGAACACATATACTTTATGTGTCAATGCGCATGCGCAAGACGTTCGGAACGCTTTGGAATTCGTCAATATATTGTCAACGATCTATCCTATTCGTTTCCGTTCCTATACGATTAAGTGTGCGGGAGCTCATTTAAAACTATAGATATCAATTGATTTATTCGTTTCCATTCCGTTCCGATCCGATCCGTTCCGACGTAGTGTGCGGCAACCTTTACCATACGTGGTATAAACGCATACCGCATCTAGTATACCGCGATACGGGTACATGTGTATAATGTATAAACCATAGATATATAATAATACTAGATAGCCGTCTTTGCCATAATTACCTTAAAATTAGTTGAAGTCAGCCGCCATATGCAATGTAGGCAAAATCGGTAAACAAACGTTATCAATATAAGATTTTATC
>JAIPRL010000396.1:49562-146548 GCA_025469235.1 Pemphigus obesinymphae
TAAGCACATTTGTATATACTCCTTGCTCACTTTACTACGTATTGTCATTGGTCTGTCTAACTATTGTACACCCTCTATTTATTCCGACTTGCAGATGTTCTCAGTATTATATTTTGTATTACGTGTGGTCCGTTTTGATTTTCCATTTCACCTACTCTCCCCCCCGTCTAGACTCAGGCCGGCACTAGGAATAGTTACCAGATGCTGGTTTTATTTGGACTACTTGTCATTTTTATTTTTAAATATAGCTACATGTACAAAAGTTATACGTAAGTACGCGTCTCGGCATGGGACCCGTCCATATAGCTAATTTTCTCACGATTACTATTTTGGTTTTTTTTAGTTTACAATGTCTAAGTATAACGAATCGGCATGGGGTGGTCCATATGGGCTAACTACGATTTTGTCACAATTATTATTTTAAATATTCTCGTTTATCGTTTCAAAAAAAGGAATATCTAAGTATACGATTTTGTAGGGTATATAACAAAACATATAAGGAGTAAACTAAAGAAAGTACAACCTAAATTATTACAAACAGATAACGGTACTGAATTTTATAATAAAGATTTTCAAGATTTAATAGAAAAGTTCTCAGAAGACTATACGCCGCGGCAACATTTGTAAATTAAGTGTATGTATTGGTTTAAGCCAATATATTATTATTATCTATATACATATATAACTCAAATACCACCAACTCACTCACTTACCCACTTATAAGCAACATTTTTAAAAATCCTTTCCTATTGCGCGATTAAAGTATTAGAGGAATCACTATAGAAAATTTCAAGTTTGTACGTTGTGTAGTTTTTGAGATACAGCGATCAGTGAGTGAGAGGTATTTTGATTTTATATATATATATATTTAATTATTTTAATACATTATTTTAATAAGGTTGATACACAAATTTGATTGTAAAACATGTATTTCTCTATTATTAATAAATTTATAAATTAATTACTTAACCGGTAATAATAAATAATTATTTTATAAGTAGGTAATTGTTTAATAATTATTTATGTACATAATATAAAGATTATATTGAAAATGTAACTTGTTATATTTACCCAAAATGAAAGTATTCTTTACGCGTTAAGATCCCATGGGTACAAAAATTATTACAAAATCCGTATAAACTATATAACATACACATTCAATTGCATTAAATTAGTTTTGATTTTATTTTATTAGATACTTGCTTTAAATCCTTGAATATCGAATTATAGTAAAATAGCATTTTAATAGTATTGGGATCGAAATTCAATTTAAAACTAGAATATAAGAAAACAATCGGTTCTACATCCAAATAACCACCATAAATTAATTCTCATAAAAATACAGATGGTTTTATATTATAATATAAAGATATTTTTATTGAGAAAATAATTTGTAAGTCAAATTATTCATATAAATTGTACCCTGTAGAAGGAGTCAGAATACAACCATAGTTACCTTATGCCTGTATTAAAAAGTGACTAATTTAAACTATGTCAAAATAAAATATGTACTAAAAAGAAACGAGCGTACTTTTCTATCAGTTATATCAATCGATCAACATGTGTTCTTTCCCGGTCGCTCAACTGAGACCAGTCTTGTTAACTTTGTATCCTTCCTTCACGAGGCGTTTGAGTTAGGGAATCAAATTGATGTGATATACATCGACTTTCCCAAAATATTTGACTCGATAGATTACGGGCTTTTCTGTATGTTCTTGACTGGCTAGGTGTTGGGTTGAATTCTGTCTGAATGATCGTCAACAATTTGTAAGTCTCTTCGGTAAGTCATTTGATCTATTCCATGCACCGTCCGGAGTTCCCCAAGAAAGTCATTTAGGTCCCATTTTATTCAATATTTTTATGATGTCGAATTATGTGGTTATTGTAATTATATTAAATTAAATGTTAATCAATTCAAAATGTGAGATAAGATTAAATCAGATTATGATAGAATGAATAAATGGCAGTAGTCAGGCCTGCAATGATCTACGGATCGGACTGTTGGGCAGTAGATAGGAAAATTGAACAAGATTGAGTGTAGAAGAGAGGAGAATGTTAAGATGAATGAATGGAGTGACTAAAGAGAAATAATAAATTAATATATATTAGGTAATATAGGAGTGGCTCTAATAGTAGACAAAATGAAAGAAGACTAAAATGAGATAGCTAGGACATGTTTTAAGAAGAGAAGAGATAGTGATAGAAAAGTAGTAAAGAGAATTTATTTTGAAGAAAATAAGTGAAAGACCCAAAAAGAGGTGGGAAATGTAATAGAGAATGATATGAGGTGGGTGGGTGTAAGTGAGGAGGATACGGGAAATCGAGTTCTAAGTAAGTTGAGAACTAGGGTGGTCGATGTCAAATAGTTGGGAGAAAGGACAAAGGAGAAAAACAAAATTATTTATGGAAAATATATTATAACTGTATTCAATTAAACGTATTAATTTATTAAAAATAGCTATAAAATTTAAAAATAGACTTCTTATTGTTTTATATTATTTAATGGTGTAATAATTAATTAATATATTATACAAGACTTTATTTACATTTGCTGTTAAATATTAGTTAATCGCTAGCTTATAATAGTATTTTTAAATTGTTCAGGAGAGCGGTAATAAAATATTCAATCTACAATATTTTATATCCCATATAGAACCATTTCATTTTTTATATTTTCTTTTATTAATAGACCCACAAATCTCATTTTGGTGTGATTTAAAACCATAATAAAAGATGGTAGATTTAAAAAAATTCGAAGCTTTCATTTTAAGCTTTAAATATAATAGACCATTAGGAGAATGTGGAAGCGAAGCTCCACAATATCTACACTTAGATAAATGACCTTTTAAAATTCTTGTGCAAATGAAGGGAGGATCTAGTCTTTTAGAAAATGAGAAAAGTTGAATTGTAGAAAAATACATACAATATGTTTTTTAGATATATATATTTTTTCATATAAAAAGTGTCTTCTAAATGTTTTTTTATAAAAATATTATTTTAGAGAAATAATTTTAAATTTTTTTTTTCTGTACGAACAAAGAAATATTAATTTTAGAAACATTAGTCATTACAGAGATAGATTACTGATTGTATTAACATTTCAATGTTTCGTTAACATATTTATTTTTTTATTATACGGAAAAAAAATTCCATTTACAAAAACTGCAACACAATATCACAGTTGCTAGAGAACAGCGAAACAATTATAAACGTATAAACACAAAAACATGAATAAACGTGCAGTATAAAAACATTAACAATCAAGTATACATTTGTAAAATAAGATAGCCACAATTACAAAAACAAAGTGAAGAATTAATAATAATATATAATTAAGTTTAGTTAGATAAATTTTTGATATCATTACTGCTACAAAAAAAGATATCTAGGTTAGCACAATTACCAATTGACATTAGCATATTAGCGGGGGACTAACTGAATAATTTGAATGAATGTTTTGTAAAAAAAATATGATGCTACTGTTAACTTTAAAATTAAGTTTTTCTAATAAGTAACTGCAATCTATTTTATTACTAAGCAAATTAAATAAAAAAACTTGAAATGAAGTTATTTCTTCGGTTTTTTAGGGAATTAATTAATAAATAAATCCCAAGGTTGAATCATAAACATATGTTGCCGTTTTTCTACTCCACATTTTAATGATAAAAATCTTAAGAAAGCATTTTGTATATATTCTAGACTTTGAGTAGACGTAATAGAGTTGGGAGATCAAATTAGAGCCGCGTGTTCTAGTTGGGACCTAACCAATGAGTAATATATATTTTTTAAAGTGAGTGGGTTATTATATTCGGAACAGCGGCGCTTAAGAAAACCTAGTTTTGAAAGAGCTTTATTTGTTAATTCATTTATATAATCATTGAATTTTACTTTAACATAAAAAAAAATACCCAAATCATTAACTAAATACAAATGTTGTAATGTATAATTAAATAAATTATATTCATAAGTTGAATTAGTTTGTTTATAAGAAAAATTTATTATAGAACATTTATTCAAGTTAAGTTCCATGCCATTATCGATACACCAGTTCCCAATGTTGTTTAAATCTGATTTTAATTTTAATGCATCATTTTTTGATTTAATAGTTTTATAAATTTTGGCATCGTCTGCTAAAAGTAATATTTTTGAATATATTAAAGATATATCATTGATAAATAGTAAAAATAAGATTGGAGGAATATGATCACCTTAAGGTAATTCAGAGGAGACTTAAATGGGCATTGAAACAAAGTTATTGTATTTAATTATTTGTTGTCAATATGCGATCAAAAGCTTTATTAAAGTCTATATAAATAACATCAGTTTGTGCTTTCAAGGAAAAAGAATCTAAAATATCTTGCTTAAAAATGGCTAAATTAGTAACTGTAGAACGTCCAGAACAAAAATTATATTGTTCGTTAATTAGAGTTCTATTAAAAATAGGTAATAATTTAGAGTTAATTATTTTTGTAAACATTTTGGGAATAACCAAAATCCTTGAAATTGGATGATAGTTCAAAACAGACCATCGATTTCCCTTTTTCAACATTGGAGACATAAAGACAGTTTTCCAAAATGTAGGGAAAATTCCAGAGTTTATTGATTGATTGTGATAAAATAAAACGACACTCAAATAAATACTTTGGAGATAAATTGTCCGGGTCAGAATATAAATTTAAATTCATGTTCAAGCTCATTAAATACATTCATGATAAAAATATTCAAATTGCAAATAATATTAGGAGTATTAATAAAATTTGGTTTTAAAGACGCAATTGGTAAGGATTGAGTATAAACATTAGCAAAATATTTCCCAAATAAATCTACAATAGATTGTCCACCTTCGGCCTCATCATCATTATAATTTATTAGGTTTAGTAAATAACGATTAGGTAATTTATTATTAAAAAATAACGAAAAAGATTTAGGATTATATTTAATGGAGTCTTAAACATTGGATAAATAGTTAGAATAATCCCTTTTCCTTATAACTTTACATTGTTTTCTTATAATTGAGAAGTAAATATAATCATTATTTAAAATAGTGTGTTTGAAATGAAGGTGAGCTTTCGTTTTGGCTTTAATTAAAATTTTAAGTTCCTTACTAAACCAAATAGTAAAAGATGAACTATATTTTTTATAAGTAGGGACATCATTTTGAACAATAGGTAAAGATAATAAAAGAATAAAATGTAGAAATGTTAATATCAACATTATTATGATTAAATAAATTGGACCAATACTCTGACTTAACTCCAAAATAATCATTTGATAATTCGCTCCGTTCCAATCGTATACAATTTCATTATAACTAAGATTATTTACATTATTATACACAACATTACATCTTATTTCTAGAGGTGGATGGTATGGATCAACATTTATAACGGAAAAATAGTTTAAAGTTACATTTATAAAATTATTGTTTGAGATTACATAATCGAGAATATCATTTTTTGAGTTAAAAATGTTATTAAATTGAAGTATATTTTAAAGAAAAATGTTATCAGAAAAAAAATGTTTTATATTTTTTAGATATAGGAATATTAAAATCACCTAATAAAATAAAATCTGAGTCAGGGAAATTATAACATATGTCACTAATTACATTAAAATATTCTCAATAAACTTCTAAAGATGTACGATTAGGAATATAAACAGAGCTAATAATTATATTTGTTATAATTATATAGTTTTCTGATCATATTTAATCAACACAACAACCATCATTTCTAAAGAAATATTAAATATAAATACTACGAGATGTCAATTTATTATCAATAGCGATAAGCACTCTGCCACCTCTAGTAAGAGTGCTGTTGTTACTACTTCTATCTCAACGGTAAACATGATAACAATTCTAAATTGCTGACATTGTTGCTTGACAACCAAGCTTCTGTGAATGCGTAAATATTGAAGTGAGAAAAAGGAATGCGAGAATTCAATAATTTTATTTTAGCGTTGAATCCACGAATGTCGATAATAGATTGAAATAGTAAATGGATTATTTTTTAATATTTTTTTGAAATGACAATTACAGGATTTCCTTTCACGTATCTAATTATGATATCTTTTCACTTTTATTGCGACGTGATTCAAGTTCTTTCGAAGCAAAGACATATGGTCTGGTTGTTTAACCATCAGTCAAATGAAAAACGTAAGTTCTTAAATTCAGAAGATGAGCTTAATTTCGACTGCGCACATATTTCGAAGATATTTTTTTATATCCAAGAGAGATATTTTTAAAGGACGAACTCGAGATGAAGGTTTACCAAGACGATAAAATTTTATGGGATTAAAATCAATACTCATTTTATTAAAAATAAATTTCAAATGGTCTTCATCGGATAATGTACGTACGATTATGAGAGCAGATTAATTCCTCTAGTAAATTAAATAAGATTATAATTTGAGCTCTTGATTGTCTTTCTGCTAGTTTATTAACCAAGTCAAACTCAGATATTTGAGAAGTCAAGGTGGTTTTATTTTCAATGTATTTTATTATATTCTCGATATTAGAAACTTTGTTATTCAAAAGAGTGTTTTCGGCCGATAATTTATTTATTTGTGCAATTAGATCATCAAAACGTTTAGCAAAACATTTTAATGTTTTACCTTGTTCGTTACTGGAAGTAATAAATTTATTTTGTGTAGTTTTTAATTCATTTAGTGTTTTTATTATTGAAGCAAAATGTTCTTCCATTGTAATAAGCAAAAGATAATGGAGCGACGCGGCACACGCACGTTTTTATCGTACGACGGTCTGTGTAATAAAAAACCTTCCCAACGTCAACGTACGTTATTTTCGACGTCAAAAGTATGTGTTCGACGCAACGGACATGGGTCTCACACTAAATACGTTTATTGGTTATCCGTCAAGTATAAGTTTTCATATCGGTAATATTATATTATGCACTTACTAGCTGATAGGTGTTGTTTCAAGTTTTCTTAAGTTTTATGTAAATATGACGTTATCTAGGCAATGTAAACGAAAATGGGCATTATTATTGCTAATAAGGAGACGAAGAAATACATTGGGAAAAAAAAAACGATAATTTTGGTCCATCCTATGGAAACTGTTTACTGATAACATCATTGGATATTATCATTATTCTTTTTACTTCGTATAAAGATAAAATTATTTTTAAATGCCAACAATCAATTCGGTTCGATACGTTTGACCACGGACTAAGATAGTACCTAATATTTTAGTTCGTGGTTTGACGCGCTGTATCCAGTGTGCGGGGACTCGTATTTATAAATACGTATAATATAAAAAGAGTGGGTACATCGACGTACGTAATCGCAACGGATGCCGACGTATTTAGTGTGGGAATGCGTTTAAGATGTCGCGAAAAAGCATATCATCGGTACCATAACCAGTAATGTAGTAACCAATAATGTCTTTAATCAACATTAAGAGTTTTTGGTAAAATATAAAACATCGAAAGTAAATCGTATGTATATTTAGCACCGTTTAAACCGACGAAATTAACTTTGTACTTGGGGGTGATGAATATGAGTGAGTGACTCGTGGTACTTTTTATAATTTAATCGTTATAACGACTAGCTTTGTGTTCGGAGATACCGCCGCACAAAATAAAACAGATAAAAAACGAGTATCCGTCTACATAATTATTATTGTTATTATTATTATTATTATTATTATTATTATTTATGGCACGTGATATCGTTATGGTCTTTTGTTATTAGTTGATCGTCCCGTTCGAGGTGCACATATATTTCCCCATACTAAAACTGTCAACGAACCACATAAATTTCGGTCAAGTGGTCGTGAGGGAGACTAAAAGCATAGACGTGATGTTATCTTCTTATCCAGGTAACACACACACATACACATTCACACATACACACACATATATATATATGTATTATATAATAATATACATATTATACAAGTGAAATAATAAACGTATAGATTAACTTTTTCCGACCCAGTTTCCGCCTTGTTGAGCATCAAATCGACCATACGCTCATCGCCCGGCGGTGTTCATTTAGACGATTATTTATTTATTTATTTTTTTTTTTTTTGTATTTTCGTATTATTTTTGTTTTTAGGTCCCGAAAATTTCACCGTGTGCCTCGAAGACCACCAAACTGTGTTCACAGTATCGCCCGTACACGGTGTTGTATCACACGCGCCCACTTCGATAACGATCACGTTTAGACCCAAGTGAGTAGGTATATTATATTGTTATACAGGCTCGGATTTTGATTCCCTGAAAAGATGCATTTACGACTTAATACTCCACAAAATATGCGCATAAAACAATTTCATTTGTGTGTGTTTTTTATGAAACAATATAACAAAATAATGTTAATTACAAATTAGAATAATGTTTTATCATAATATAAGCCCGTACATTTTTTTAATCAATACAAAAGGTTCTGTACTGCAATAAATAGTTTATGTAAATTTAACGATTTTATAAGATTTTTATGTTCTAAATTACATCGAAAGCATCAAAATCTACTAACATGGTAGTCAATTTCCGAAGAAATAATAAATATTGCGAAAAAAAACTATAAAGTGTTATAAAAAAAATTTTCATAATTCACTATTATGATTTCTTCAATATAATTAAAAAGATTCGATTTTTAATTATGAATAAATTCTACTATTTTGACTCCTATATAAAGGTTTAAATTTACAATTTTTTTTTTACCTAAAAACTACAAAACCAATGTTTAACAATTCTATAAATAGTCCATAAATGGTTAAAATCACTTGACAATTTAATCACGTCCATAATAATATTTGATACAAAAATCAAGCCTCTAGCTAGATATAATAAATATTGATTCTATCAAAAACGCGTTTTCGTATAATTTACCATTTATTTGATAATTGTTTATTAAACATAGAAAAACAATATGGAAAATCAAAAAATTACCACTTTTAAGTATTTACCAACTAAATGTAATTTTCTAATTAAAAATAACGAATGAAATTTAATTATTAAATTATTCAAAAGAAATGAGTAATAAATAAATCCCAAATCCGTATCATAAAACATATTCATTTATTATTCCTTATAATTAGGTATATTCTCTAATTAAATATATATATATATATATTATATGTTACTATAGTTGATAGGATTAAATTCAAGACCATATTAAAGTAAAAATACTATAATAATTTAAACACTTATCAATTATCGGGGGATACTTTTTTTCTTGATTTTAATTTTTAAGTATATTACTTAGTCGTAGGTAATTATTTAAAAAAAATAACATGAAAACGTCATATGATATTTCAAAATAACGTAAAATTGACTAATGTTGATTATTATTCATATGTTTATAATCAAATTTAATGACTTGTAAATAAATTTAATGCTGATTGAATTTATCCAAGTTCATGCACAACATTTTTAACATTTTTAAAAAAAAAATGTAATTTGTTATTGACATTTTAGCACTAAAAAAGTTGCTGATAAAACCTAAAAGCTTTTTTCCAGATCACTCTTCTACATAAGATAAAAGAAAAAGCTTTTAGTTGGTAATAACTAAAATGTCCAGTTATAAACTTTGGATAATATATTATTACAAAATTTAATGTTTATGGTTTATTTTGAATATTTAGTAATTAAAAAACACAAAAGACTACACACTAAAATAATTATATAACAGTTATATAGCTGTTAAATGATTACGTTTATCAAATTCAAATCAGTTTTCAATTTATTAACATTTTTTTATAGTTTGATATTTCTAAATAAAATAATTTTTGTATCACTATTTCGTTTAGTCAAATAAAAATAAATATCTTAACTACTACTTATACCCAATTATATAATCTTGCAAATTGTTTTTTGATGTAATCTGAATGAATATATTATTTCATAATTTTGCTTATACTCTCAAAGATCAAATCAAAATTCAAAATATATAAATACAACAATATGAAATAATAATAAGCTAATGTGATTTTAATATGTAAATTAAAAAGAAGTGCTCAAAAGATTATTTAATGTTTAAAGTTAATTATTTTTCTAGAAATAAAGATTACATATAAAACAAAAATTTATATAACAATACGGGAAAATATAAAATATTTAATCCAGTTATTATTTAGACCTCAAAAATAAAGACATTTGATAGAATATCTCTACGCTGTATTACGGATTAACTGTTAGATTGGTTTTCATATATTTTACCCCATAGTCTAGGAAATTAATGACTTTAAAATAAAAAAATCCCCAAGCCGTTGATCAAATGTCACATTCAATTTATATGGATCAAAATAAATTTGATTTGTCTGGAAAATGGTTGTTAAAACTATTTCCTTGAAATTTAATAATATTTTTCCTTCACCCTTAAACGTTATGTTCGGTCAAAAAAATACTGGAAAATGAAAATGCAATATGTAGTTAAACGCGTTTCTTCAAATATACATATGTACTGAAATTAGCAAGATTTTGGATACAATATACAACATACAACTTAATAGAATACAAAATATTTAACGTAAAAACCAATTCTAAAATAATTAAATAAATAAACTATTTTAAAAGTAAGATACTCCAATTACAACGGTATTCATAAAAAGATTAATAATTTTAAAATCGGGTAAATTAATTTCATGGTAAAAAAAACATATGGACATTTTAATATGTACCTACTTCAAAAGAAAAGATTAATCCCATTTTCCCATTTATACAGATTATTCATAGTACATAGATTATTTTTTTATTCACTTGATATTTTTGCCTAAACTTTATAGGTACCTATGTTACATTTATTAACATGTAATATGATATTGATGGTATTTTCAATGAAGTCTGGGTTTTCATTAATAATAGCAAGGATTCGGCGTGATACTGATAGGGATATTTTGGGACACACGATTTTCAAAAAAAACGGGTATTGATTTCGGACCATTTATTTCCATTTGATCTACCCTTTGAATAGTTATAGAATAGGTATATAATATATATATATATATATATATATTTATATTTATTACCTATTTTTTAAACATCTACATAATTCTGTATCTCTGTACAGTTACACGTAAGCGTATAAAGAATTTGCATTGATTAAAATTTCTGATGTATTTTTCTTCAAGATTAAATTTTACTTTTTTAACTATTTAATAGTAGGTCAACTCCTAAATTATTTAGTTTAATTAAATATATTTGAGATTTTGCGTATTTGATCCATTTAAAGTAATTTTCCAATTTGCAAAGTATCGTTTACCTGTAGGGTCTGCGTATGTAGTTTTTTTAATAACTTATAACACACAGTTAGAAAAATTATTTATAACATAAATAACCTCTTCTACAAAATAAGTTAAAATATACAGATACCATTTATTACTAGGTACCAAATCTACAATTAACTTCTATTAGTTTTCATCTTGATTCCTATTATACCTATATATATATTTTTTAGATTATAATTAGTTAAATAAATTCAATACTGTTGTTAAGTATATTGACCTAGATTTAAGTACAAGTCTACTAAATTATTGACTATTTAATTTAGTTTTATTATTATTGCTATAATAATGTAATATATATTCTGTAACCAACAATTAAAAATTTAAACTATGAATATTTAAGATGATCATTTTAATCTAAGAATTATATAATTAACGAACAATTTTGAAAAGATAATGGCCATCTTATACATAATAATATATATAGACTTGTATAAGAACTATAAAAATGTTTATTTAAAATGTATTATTTTACTGGAAATAATGTTTTATGTTTATGTTCCAGATCTGATGTGCGGTATTCTAGTAAAATTGAAATTTTTTCAATAATACCCAATGATGCAATGTCTATCGAAGTATCTGGATTCGGGATTAAATAATTTTAGAACACAATAATATACAATGATAAAATATTTTGAACTGGCAACTATTGCATATTTGCGCTTTTGTAAACTTGATCCAAAAAAGTTGTTTGAATAAATATAACTCAAAAATGTACTAAACATAAAATATATAGGGTGCTACCTTCATATAATTTGAATTTTTTAAACGTATACACGAAATGCATATTTTATAAAATGAACATCACTATTCCATTTTTTATGGATCATACATACACCAAAAATCATAACTTATGTACGTATATGAAAAATCACATATAGAAGCCTGTTTTTTTAACTTAAAATTTGACATTTACATATATTAAAAAATATAGGCAATTTATAGAAATTGAGAGTTTAGAGTTGAAATCAATGATAAATCATAGACATCACGGTTTAATTTTTAATACAGCTTAGGTCACAAATAATTGTAAGCTTCTTTGAAATTTTACGATTCGTAATAAAAAAAAAACCCACTAACAAAAATTTAATAATAAAAAATATACGTTCTGTGAAACTTTTAACCATTATCCTGAAAACACGAAATATAACGATTTCCTAGTGAATTACTAAAAAGTGTTTAGACTTTTTCAAAAAATACAGTATTTATTTATTTTATTATTGACATAAGTTCATAACCATATATAGATTAGCATTACTGTATAGGTAACTAAATCAAGCAAACCTAAACAAAATGTACTCTATCTAATCTACTAACATTTCCCAAAACCTCGCTCATCTAGAAAAAAATATTATTAAAAGTTACTTACCAGCCGAAGAGTAGGTATCAAAGTGGAAACCACCTAAAACAGACAATTCAAAAGTATTAATACAATGTTATTGTATTATAATAATGATTCCAATATTCTATTTCACTTCTAGAATTTGAGATATTTAAATTTTAACAAAATTACGATTCCGTACATATTCATTATTAACACTACTATTTTTTGCCCATTTTTTGACACGATTGCCGACATTTAAATTTCTGTTTGACAAACAAGTCGAAAATTATTCAGACACACTTTTTAGACGTATATTTTTATAGTGACCTAACGTACAAAAAATAACCATTTCAAATAAATATTTATTTATATTTTAATTAATAATTTCACAAATATTTTATTACGTTACAGCGGATTTCGTCCTATTCCAAGGATAATCGGACGAACATGGAACAATTAAGCATACAGAATAGTGTATATTGCCCTTACGTAATATTAATTTATTATTATTCACAAGTTTCACTCTTATATCGACTATATTTCTAACCACTTTTATAAATTTGTATACTAATTATCGCATATTAATTTCCATTTTATATTTTTATAACGTATATGACTACTATCATAGTAGGTACTCGCGTATATACGTAGTATATACAATATATATATATATATATGCCTAATGTATAATACAATAGTTTAAAATGTATTTTTGTTTTCGTTAATTAACTAAATTGTCTACTCGAAACTCTAACCATAAGTGATTTTAATGGTTTGCGAAATATTTTTCTGCCAACCATGTCGACCATTGCCAAAATTATTTCTCCGATCGTATAATATAGTTTCTCTGATGTCCGTAAGCTAAAAACGGTATAAAGATATTTCGTGTTATTGGCACTTATTCAATACTCGTAATAATAAATGCAGCAAGCATAAATACCATAATATATTATAATAATATGCCATCAATATTAATGATAAATATTAAATACGATAAATATTATAATCTGTTACCGATCTCGCGGTATTAAGCAATAATTAATAATCAACTCGATGAATAATATTCCGTTCGTTAGAAGTTTTCGCACGGCACAAACACTCTGCTCGACGACAAAACATTATTCAAATACAATTATTATGAAGATAATTATTACGGCGAAAGTGACAAATTAGTAGCAAAAAGTGGCCAAATCATTAAACATCATTAGTTGAATGCCAATACTTAAGTTCACAGAACGATAATTAATGAACCCTTCAATATACATTCTAATAACAGAAATATTCCCTTCGAAGAAGAAAAATGAATTCATAAAGGTTTAGGTAATTAACTTAACGATTTTTAACGTCTATTTATCATTATTATTATTATGTAATATATTGTTACTCATTTTTACATATTACAGTTTACATAAAGTGAATTTAATGTAACAGATAATGATATAAAAGGAACTAAAATTATTTGGAAATATTTCTATTATATATATCATAACATTAAGAACGTTTTTCCTGGCATTTCATTTTAACTATTTATAAATGAAAAAGGAAATTGCAGTCACATGAAATAAACGTCGTCTAATTTATTTATTTTAACAACTTTTGCGTATAAAATTTCGGAATTACATGTTTTGCCAACTCATATTATTTTGTCATTAAAATGTCACGTTACAACAGAATTGTATTTGTTTATTTTACTAAAACAGCTAAACAAATTAATAAATTTAATCATACTAGTAAAAAATTATTAAATAACTATTAATACTATAGAATAGTATATAGTATATATAATACTGTCATTATCAAAACTAGTCTCATATACAATCTAATATCATATACTCTCCATTCAATCAAAATAAACAAATGTTATTTGAAGAAAATTCAGTAAATATAAGATGGAAGTACTTCGCTTGTAGGATAGAATACTGAATGATGGATATAGCTATATAGATGGTATTAGATTTAAAACAACGACGAAGAAATTTACATTTTTCGATAAAACAACTCTGAGCAGAACTTGGAGTAATATATAGATACATAAACATAACTACAATAATAAATTTGTAAAAAAAAAAAAAATGAAATATGGTAATAAATAGATTCATATACTCTGTGAAAAATTCATGTTTCTAGATCCATTTTTTTTTTTCGAAATTACCAAGAAATTTCATAAAAAAAATAATAAATGTTGTCGAAAATATTTAAATGGCTATAAAAAAATGTTTTACTAACGATTAATGTAGGTTTTATTAATGTTCATTTAACCTGAAAATATCTGAAAAAAAAACTTTGATTTTATCACGTCAATAAAATATATAATCATATGCTCAATGTTAATTTCAAGTCACAAAAATGATTAAATTTGGAATTATGAAAAAATAACCAAAATCTTAACTAAAACTAAAATAAAATTTTATCATTTCACATAATTTTTCGATGGTTTTTCCTTGTGAGTTTTTTGAAAAAGTCTAAAAATCTATAAAATAAATTTCAAAGTACCGTCTTCATCAAATTTCATACCATAAAATGTGTTAACATGTTTGACTATTGGATCAAGTATTCTAGTCAAAAAGTTATTTCCACAAAAATTAAAATAAATTAAAATTAAAATTAAAAATAAAACTAACCTTACAGTAAAACTACTATAACTTCTTTACTCCACTTAGAATCTAAAATGAAAATGTTAATTTTTTCAGCATTTATTTGTTTAATTACCTACCAATATACATCAATACTATAACTTGTAGTAAATGTAAATAGGTAGATACTTCAAGTTCAAAAAAATATAACTTGTAGCAAAATATGAAAAATAATATAATCACAAAAGTTTTATTTTTGTACATAAAAATATGGTGTTTCTTTATCACATAATATTCAATATATTCATATTAGGTAAGATGATTAAACACTACATTATTTGAAATTATCTATATATCCTGTAATTATAATATTACTATTAATATATATATATATATCAATTATTTTAACTTTTATTTGAAAAACCGTCTTCTCTCTCCGAATGATAAGCTGACCAAAATTAATTATTAAAGCAAATCATGATTATTGTAGTATTTATAATAAATAATATAGGTATTACATAGTCAACATGCTTATTTTATTTTTTAAATTGTATATTATCTAAAATAATTTCGAAAAATTGAAAATTAAAATTTTAAATGATTTATTCAAACTGCGTGTACACGCATAATCGGAAAATATATTTATTGAAACGTCGTGAATAGTTTTTAAGTAATTTAAATTCAGATGTGTTTATTTCAATTTCAACGGTCGGCAGAATTTTTATATTGGTAATAAACTTAAGCTTTTGACAGTTTAATATTAATCAAATATATAATAATTCAACGAGAAATTTCGTACCTACATAATTTGGCTACGGGATAATATCATTATTAACGCTACAGAATGGTATTCACCTTTTGAATTCTAGACAGGAAATAACATAAAACCGGTCAGTATACCTTTGCATAAACCAAATTTTGTTTGAAAATTTTTTATTTCATTTTTTTAAATAAAATTATTTTCTATAATGTGTTTTATAAAATAACAACATACCTATATATATATATATATATATTATATATAGGTAATACAGTTTTATTCACTTCATTAAATTTAAAATAATATAATATATAAATGCTTAATGAATACCTATTATGTAATTATTAATTAAATGTGTAACTTAAAGTAGTCATATATCATACATCAGCATATACTGACGCATTAGTAATTTGAAAAAGGCGTCCGGAAACTAAACTGCATTTATGCCTATAATTTTTAAGTGATTATTATGTTTAATTTATTAATTTTTTTCAAAAAATTATATATATATATATATATATTATTTCAGCTAAAAATGATATGAATTATTTTTATGGGTGGATTAAATATCAGTTGATTATAATAACATAATCAAATTTCTTTCATTTTATGACTGGCCATCCACTTTCTCATATCTTGATGCGGATGACGCTGTAACGTATTTCTCAATGCTCTTCATTCCACGGTACATTCTTATATCCACGTTTTGAAATTCTGGTTTTCTTTGCTGGTACACTAAGAACTGAAGACTTGAGTATTTATAAAAAAATCGCTCATAAGAAATATAAGATTTCTATGTATTCTGTGAACTATCATAACTTCTCCCTTCTCCGTGGAAAATTTAAGTTCTTATCAAAAAGATGTTTTCGTAGTTATATTAACAGAGTAGAAACTGACCTTAAACATAATCCTCGCTCATTTCATGAATTTGTTCGTAAAAATCGATCGACCAGCTCTATACCTAATACCGTTACACATAGTAATTTACCAAGTTATGATATAGCAGATGCCTCCAACATGTTCTGTAATCATTTTTCCTCGACTTTCACTGCCCATAGTATTCCACATTCATCATCTAGTGTAGCTAAACTACAATTTTTATTTCCCAACAATATTTATTTCATTTTTTAAATGAATTATCTATGCATCGCAGTGTCACATCTGTGGGTCCGGACGGTCTATTTGGCGTATACTTATTTAACTTACGTCATATAATTGTGGTTACTATTTAGGAAATCATTGGACAAAAGTCCTTATCCTACACATTTTAAGCTTTGCTCCATCACTCCAATTTTAATATCTGGTGATGTTTCAATGAATGAAAATTACAGGCCGATCGTTATCACTTCGGACATAATTAAATTATTTGAGTCACTTGTTCTAAAGTATATCAAGCGTTCTGTCAATTATATTTTAGTTGGCGTAACAACATGATTTCCACCCTATTTTAAAAATAATCACATCTATCGACGACAACTAAAATTAAAATGATCAATGGACTTCGTACGTGTGCTTCGTCGGAGACTCAACGGACGAAAGTGTATGTAAATCTCAATGGCAATCGTAACGTTGATGCCAGCGAGTCGTTGGTCGGCAGCGTTAACGATGGTTCGTCATAGAGTATAATATATAGTATAGGTGCATCAGGGCCACCACAGTTGGTAATATTAAAGATTATATGAATACAGATAGATCACTCGGCCAGAAAACAATAGATCGACAAATAACGTCTTCTGATAGGCTCCACAGTTATCAGTGTAGTTACATACAACTATATAAATTATTTTACTAATATACAATATAATTGTATAAATAATTCATCATTTTTAATGTTATCATAATAAGTAACGATAAAACAATACAGATTTCAGGTTCTCTCGTATGAATAAATTGTTAATCTGTGGTATATATATCGTGGTCATACTGATTCCTGTGAAGTTATCAGTGACCAAATGACGTTATCGTTTTTATTTACATCGCAAATGATCTATCTGTATTCATATAATCTGTGGTAATATTATTTAGGTCCCTACCTATCTACGTAGATATACCGCTTACGACTATCAATACGTAACCGCGGTATACAATAGTATCTTTTATTAACCAAGTATATGTCGAATATTATATTCAAATTAATAAAATTTGTCATCGCGGCTGCGATGATGACGAGTCTAATTTAATTCAAACAATTTTTAATTTCAAAATGTATTTTTATTTTTATTAATTTATATGGGAAAACGCTCGTAGATAGTACTATACGTTAGTCGTCAGCAACTTATTACTGCACGAAATTTTTATTTTAATATGGTAGATACCAACGATGTATTTATTTATTTTTTTTAATTTTTGTAACATTTTATTGTGTTGGTTTTGAGTCAAATTTGTATATGTTAATAAGAACAATTAATTTTAGTGTCTACCAAGGTTCCTGAAATCAAAATACAGATAGACCTGTGAAAAAAGGAAATGGACTTTTTCAAAAAAATTAATGAGAAGTTAAGGCAAATATTGTAAACGAAAATATGAAGAAAACTGGCTACATACCATTTTTCTTTAGGGAATTTTATAGGATATTTTTCAGGACATAAATTTTTAGAGCATTTTTTTTTTTTTTTTTTTATGTTGTTTGCGTATTTTTCTTATGACGTTCTTTTTTCCAGACATTAAAATCCTTGTCCCTTTATGTCCAGATAAATAAAACGGAGAAAGGAATATTTATTATATATTCGGTGCGTTGCATACAGTGTGATATGAACTCTAAGACGTTATGGTAAAACGAATTGTGCGCATCGGATAAATGTGTTTTGGAATACTAATAAATACCGGCGGTGTTCGGTGTAAAACAACTCGGATATTCATAAAAAATATATATATCCTGTTTTCCGGTTTCTCCGAGCTCGTCAACATCGTTTGCACGATGTTTGCCGTTTCTGTTTACCGATCGGGTTCGGCCTATTTATACTCGTGCGTGTATATATATTGTTATTATCGAAGTGCACATACCATAAACCTCAGCGTTCTCCGTCGCGAATCTCGCGTTATAAATCACACAAACGTACACCGCTGTACGCTGGTTCACGTCCCGAGAAATTATTTTTCCGCTCTCGCCCAACATCGTAATATCGTAACCGCATTACGCGCGTTTAAAATACACGGAACACGATTGTTTCACCCTTGTTTATAATGATAATATATATATATGGCTATAGGTACACCAGGTCCTACCCGACATCTCATGATGGATCGACACAATTTGTACGATCTACCGTCGAATTTCAATAATTTCAATATAACATGCATAAAATTGTTGAAAAAATATATCGAAATTTGTTTCATTTTTACTCGACCCCAACACTATACCCGGGATATACAGTATTACGTTTAGCGCATCGGTATATATAATGATTTATATTAGTTACAAATAAGATATTTGCTTTTTTTTTTTTTTTTTTTTAATTATTATTATATGTATTTATTTGCTCAGTAAACTATAAGATATTTTCACGTAATTAAAATTAAAATATAAAAAATTTTAGAGCATATTTAGTATTTTTCTTTTTTTTTTTTTATTAAAGTTAAAATTTTTTAACTAACAATCAAAAAAAAAAATTAGAAAATACCTCTCGGCCCGCTAAAATACTTGCATTTTTGTATTCGCGCTAATATTAATATGAAACAGACAGTGCCGCAGGGTTGTAATGTTTAAATCATTTTGTATAAAACGTGTATTTAAAACGTCAAAAAAAAATATGTTCATTTTGTTTAGAACGCTTAAAACTCCTGTTTTAAACACCAATAAAAAACATTTGTTTAAAAATAGTATTTTAATCATTTTTAATTTTAAAAACCTATAATATACAAAATTATTTCATCTAATATACATAAAATATTAAATAATTGATTTTACGTATTAATTTGAAGTAAAAAGTACCTACACAAAACATTTACTATTTAGTACCTACTATATGCATTATTATTTAGTATTTTTAATTATCTATACATCTTATGATTTTATCTTGGAACATTTGTAGCAAATCAGCAGCATATTATAAAAATAATGCGAAGTAATACCATCGTTTTCTTATAATCCTATTTATATATAGTATAAACAATAAAAAGTAGAATTAGTACAATTTCCTATCATAAAATATAAAAAGTTAAATTTTCCAAAAACGTAATACGTTAATTAACTTGAGTTTTTAATATAATTTTGACTTTTAATTCGTTATTGCCCAGTCTTGATTTTTAGTATATATTTAACCAGTAATAATAATGATTATTGATAATAATTTGATCAAAAATTCCCTAATTAAAAAATGTTCGTTTGAGATATTTACTTGTACAATGTGTGCCGAGTGAAAATAAAATATAAAAACACGATCAGTGGAGGATGGAACTATTTCGCTCGTCGGATAGGATACTAGATTTAATTTTAAAGCAATAATTTCTTTTACTAAAACAATTCTGAGCAAAACTCTGTGTAATATTATTTATCATTTATAAAAGTGACCATTATTTTCAATCGTTTACGCTTAAGAAAACTCCCGAGAAACCAAAAATTGACCTTTTTAAAATGCTAAATACAATAAATTTATAATTCTAAAGGGGAAAGACAAAAAAAAATGTATAAAAAAATATTATACAAAAGTGGTAAAATTTTTACCACATCAATATAGATCTATAGTAAATATTTTGTCTACATTTTAAGTTTCTGATATTAGAACTTTCCGAATTATAAAAATTTTAGTACGTTTTTTTTACACTAAAAAGAACTACTAGAAAATTAAAAAATTACGTCTTTAAAGTATCAAATAAAACCATTTTCCAACTAAAGCTCTTATAAAAAGTAAATAATAAAAACCAATATATTCCTTGCTACACTTAGACTAAAATATTTTTTATTAATTTAAATGTTAACATTTTTTTTGAAACGTATAACTAAATATATAGTTAGTATATTTTTAGAGCATTCTGAACTCTAAAATAATTCATAAATATTAGGTAGTTTTTTAACATACATTTTTCAAAATCTAGCTTTACAATGTTAAAATGTAATTTAAAATCATAATGTAGAAAAATATATATGTCATAAAATAATAAAATATGCAAATTTGTTTTATACTTAAGATCTATATTTCAAATGCATTAGCTATGCATTTTGGACTGTAAAATACAAAAAGAATATATTATTACCTATTTAGTATAATTAGTTGAACAAAGTGATAACAAATCATTAGTAATTCATAACGAGTATACAATTCAAATATATATAAAATAATATTAAAACATTCCAAATTCGTTTCGAATACATATTTTATATAATTTACCATATATTTGATTTTATCAAATACGGTTTAGTTTACAATCACCATATTATAAATAATTAATTGAAATGTTTTTTTCATAATAAAATGAAATATTATTCTTAAAATAAATTATTTGGGAAATTTTTTTGGAATTAACATAAATCTATGTAGTAAATACTAAATATCGTTGCGAACTTAACAAATCGTTCAATATTAATATAAAAATGACGTAAAACGTATACAAAGTATTCAAACACATTTATTATAGATGACTTTATATCGAAAAATGAATTTAGTTTCAATTTAAAAATAATTTATTGATTTATTTTTTAACAATTAATATTCTTTTTTTAACTACCTATACATTTAGAAACCATTTCGATTCAAAACCATTTTCATTGAATACTCACTAATATACTTCAGTAAGTATCTGACCAAATAAAACGAAAACCATACGTGTCCCTACTCCATTCGTTCTCACCCAAACGGGATTACTTTAAACTTAAGTGTTTCTGTATTTGACGTGAATATGTTTATGGTATTTTTATTAGCCTTTTATAAGCTAAATTCTACCATCTATTTATTTTATACGATTTGATTTATTTTCTTAAGTCGATATTCGATATGATGACCAATATTATTAATTGTGTGTATTTAATTAAGAAATTCAATTTACATTATTTAATCTTTAAATTATTGAATTACTGAAATTCTGTAAAAATCTGTAAATGTATTATTTGCAACGTAATTATTCACGATTCGAGAGTCGAAACACAACGCACTTTAGATTATAATTATGCATACACACAGGATTACACTGCATACCTAATGTGGTCTACACCAAAGATAAATGTGCGTTCAATTAATTTTTATAAAAATAAAATATTATATTCTTAATACTTTTATATTATTTCAATTTAATTTAACAATTTCTAAAACATAAATATTTGGTACTCGTGGATAATCATTATAATTTATAATACAATGTTGGTATTAATAATAATTTTATATTTTTTGGGGGTTTTTCTTTTTACTTAAAATCAAAAAAAGGTTATATTTTTCATTTTTACTTTTTAAGAAGATTTTATTATAGATGGATAATACTAACTAAGGTTAAGTAAGAGAGTAAGTATAAACTCCACAAAATTAGTCTACACACGATTATTATAAAAGAACCTACTTAAATAACTAATTTGTTGTACGTATAACAATGATTTTTGATCACAAATATATTATTATAATATTTTAAAAGTTTCTTCTTCCTATATCAAGCAATAATTAATAGGTTCTTAAATGTTAATTTAACTATCATTGTTAATAATATATATGCCATCAAGCAATAAAAAACCAAAACATCAATAAATATAATATATGAAATAATGAAATAATATATCAAAGCATGTATTTTTAATTAGCACGACTATTGAATATTCATATTTAGTAATGAATTCAGGCGTTTCCTTATACAACTCCTCCTCTTGAAATACTTATGAGGTTCACATTTTTTTATGAAATACCTGACCATTTTTTTAATTCATAATATCATAATGAGTGATATATCAATAAATATAAGAAAAATGGATTAATGTACCTATTTGATTAACCTGCAGTATCCAATACAGTAGATACAATATGTACCAAAATGTTCAGTAAGTAACTGAACTATTATTATTATTATTATTTTTATCTACCTACCAGCGGTATGATTTCAGAACTAAAATTATGCTAATAACTGTTATTAAAATTACTGTTTAGATAAATTGTACTCAACAACTATATTGAATAACAGATTTTATTGTTTCAAAAAGATTTGTAAATAATCTATTCAGTGTAACGAAACTTTTAAAACCTAATTTTTATGAACTATAAACATAATTAATTGCACTAATAATTATATTGCGACGATATTTAGAATGTTCTTATAACTAAACAGACTATTACATACTATAGACTGTTCATTAGAACATAATGTATAAAGATAATATAATACTCGTACATATAACATAAATAATAGGATATAACTACATATTTTTCATTCCACATGAAAGTATCCAGTGACAATGACTAAACATAAACTAACATGATATATGTTGAATAATAATTTTACGAGAACGTTGTTTTTAATACTAAAAATAGCCAGTCAATAGGTGGAAGTACTCATTGTTCGTCGGATGGGATACTTCTGGTAAATGTTCTGAATTTGAATGTAATAATAAATCATTTCTTTCGATAAAACAATATTCTGAGCGGAACTCTGTGTGATATACTTACATAATCACATATATTACAGTCGAAAATTTGAAAATTGTATGATGTCACCATTATTACAATGAATATAGATAACGTCACAAATTATATAATGTAAATATTTGGAGTTTCTTTCATTTTAATTTTGCAATTTATAATCATTTTTAATGTTTTTTGGTAGTTATAAATATTAATATATATATATATATATCACCTATATAGTCGGTAATCATGACTAGTTCATTAATTAAATTCTAATTTATAACAAGTTTTATAAAATATTTCTACTATAAAACGCCATTTTTCGTTACACTTTGGAATACTAAGTAGAAAATCAAAAAATTACTTTTATAAAGTTCCAACTAGAAAAAAATTTTCTATCAAAAATGTCTATACTAGAAAACTCTTACTTTACTTCTTCTGCTCAAAAAGGTGTATACATGCATAAAAAAAAACGAATCACTGTAAAACCCATACATTCCTCGCAACGCTCAAAAGAAGTCGAATACAATTATTTATTTTAAACTAAAAACGTTTAAGTACATTATTACAGTGTTCACTGTTTACATTATTTATTAAATGTGGAAATTTTTTTTTTTTCTGCAAATGTAATACCTGTATTTAAATAATTACATATTTCCATTATATATTAACTACCCACTAGAATGACATGCAAATATATATTGTGCAATCATATCTATTATTATAACTAAATTTATATTTATGAGGTAAAATAAAACTGATGTTATTTTATACAGCAGAATACTATAATTATTATCCAGTATATCGGAAGTAAAAAATAACGGGCTAAATAAATTATTACGATATTAATATGTACATATTATTAATTATTACCTATATAGATTATAAGTATATATGTATAATGTATATATATATATATATATAATTCGTTCTAATTAAGCGTACTAATGAAAAATGAACAAATATTTGGTCATAATCATATAATAACTACCTACCCAAATAAAATTGATCATAACAAATAAATCTGAAATCATAAATAAATATAAAAATCAATTATATTTTTATTTTTATTTAAATTAATTCCATAACTTATAAACATTATAAATATTATAAATTCAATAAACCTTTAAAATTTCGGGGGAAAAAATTACAAGTAAATGATAAATATGAAAATAATGAAATATTATAATTATGGCCGAATGCCTGAATATTTTACTATTTATAGTTATAGATAAGATCAACTATCGATATATACATTCGTTCATTGTGATGTGATAAAACAAAAATATTTACGGTTTTAGAACTACATTTTTTACTTCTTCAAGAAATTTAAATAAAAATAAAATTGTAAATAAAAATGAAAATTCAGATTAATATATCATTTCCGGTGATCCTTGATAAACAAAATCAAGGGATATACTAGAATTTATGAAAAAAAAATAAGGAAAACTTTATTTCTAATTTAACTAGGTAAGTTACCTACTAATCTTGTCTGTAATAAACACTATACATAAGTACATTTGTAAATTTAGAAGTTCATTTTTTTCGCCTCATTTTACCTCCCTTATCATGGTCCCCGACCTCGCATGACGTACACATATGAATGATCCGTCCAATTTCTCATTATATATGTGGGACTACATTGGACGTTTGTAAAATCAGTCATCATAAACAAAATATATGTGATATTAATTCCACGCTGATAAAGATTATAAATATTATCAATTGTTAATCAGATGACAGGACATAATTACATAAAACAATATATTTTGTTATCTTATCTCGTTTTCGTGTATAATTAATAGTCACATTGTATTATATCGGGGCTATAATGGGCCACTGATTCACCGTTATCGGTTCGCCGAGCAGAAGTATCCAACTCCTGGTTACACACGTAAATTATTGTCGAATTCTCCACCGTAACGCTTTCATTGTCTTTCATACAAAGAATAGTGTTTTCGGCATTTTCTAGCACGGGCTATAAATAAAAATGAATATCAGTTTATCTCTTAGGTAGGTATATACCCGCCACAGCTATCAGATCGTATAGTAACCTTGGCCAAAACTTTATCTCCATCTTCACCTCTCCGCCTTCATTCTTCTATTGCCGGTTTTCCTATTATTACTCTGTAGTAGGTCAATGGGTGAAATAAAATAAACGTGGAGGGTAGTGACAGCTAGACGGAACAATAACTATACACTTTATACGTATAGGCACTATCCATGTACAAGTGATCGTTCCAAAATTGTATAAACACAAAATTTATTACGATAACTTCGAAAATCATCAGCAATAAACACATGGATTACATTTAAGGTTGAGCAATAATTTGACGTTCGGCCTAATAATATTCGTTTTCTTTATTTATGCCAAATCATCTATTACAAATTCAAACGTAAAAGTCTTTTTAATAGCTTTTTAAAATTGTTTTATAGCATGTCTATACATAATGTATGCCGTTTTACGATATAATAGTATTGTCTTATCTATTTGAAAATACGACAGTAAAATCCAACAATAAAATATATCTCAAAAATTAAATCTAAATTACCACACGAATGGCGTTAAAATGTTAGTCACAAACCCTATACGAGATAAGATTAAATGGCTATAGGATTATGTATTTTTCCATTTCTAACTTATTGTATTTTCTTTACAAGTAAAAATGCATCGTGTGTATCCGTGATATGTTGGCAAACGTTTCGAAATGTCGTTTTCCAAATATTAAAAAATAAAAAAATGTAACTAAAATAGATCGTAGTAAGATATTGATAATATATCTACATTTGCACAAATAATATCACAATTTAAAACTAACATTCATTCGAGTAAAATCTATAACATTAATGTATTCTCGCATAAGACATCACATCACTATTAAATATTAAAATTTATATTTTAGAAATGAGCATTAAATCTAAAACTCTAAAATTATGTTATTTATTTTAATTATTTTCAAGTAAATATGCATTTTTAATCAGAATAAATAAGAGGTTATCGACCAAATATAGGGTAAAATATGCAACTCGTCTAGTTTTCTGTGACTTTCTATAGGGGATAAAAAAAAAATGGTTCATTGTTTCTGAAAAATATAATAATTCAGGAAATTGTGATTATTTCTAGTTATTGTCAATAAAATCTGGAATAAACAGGCGACATAACTAAGTAGGTATATCAAAGATAATAATAGAAAATGTCAAAACTGACGTATCAATTTAGGCAATATCATTAATACTAATTTATAAAAATTAATAAAATTCGGCCGACCCCAAATAATTGGGAGAGAAGGCGAAGGAGAAGAAGAAGAAGAAGAAGAAGAAGACTAATTTATAAAAATATGAAATAAAAAGTTTGATTTAATGACAACCCTTTATTATAGAAAATATCGAATACTCATTGTGAGTAAAATATTTAGTTTTCATTCCCGTCAATATGTTAAAATCCGAATTCGTACGAACAGATTATTGAAAACGAATTATACATACATATGGCGCGTAGGTATATTTTTTATAATGCTTTTTGGATAAACCGAATAAGCAATATGATATTGTATTA
This sequence comes from Pemphigus obesinymphae, assembly GCA_025469235.1. Classification (NCBI taxonomy): domain Eukaryota; kingdom Metazoa; phylum Arthropoda; class Insecta; order Hemiptera; family Aphididae; genus Pemphigus; species Pemphigus obesinymphae. The sequence continues at coordinate 76,559 of JAIPRL010000396.1, forward strand.
ATATTCAATTTATAATTTTACATTAATTTGTTTTCGATTATGCCGAACGGTTTAAAGTAAAAATATATGAAATAATTCTTATGATATTTTATTAGTTAATAAAACTGACTATTATAAGTAATAAGTATACTTGTTTTAATACAATACAAATACTAAAATAATATAATATTATATACCTATTACACTAGTATATTATTTTTAGGACTACTATAGGATCATTAAAAAATTAAAAATATGTTATAGATAAGTCAAACTTGAAAATGAAAATATTATATTAAATTTAGTCCCTAGCTCGTGTTATATAAATGCAAGTTGTCGGTGAGTGTATTATATTTATATCATATTTGTGTAGTAAGTACTTATACGAACAATCGTCCATGACGACGTGCCTATCAGTCAACTGAAATAATACTATTTGGATTTATTTGTTTTCGAGTACATATCGTATAATTGTATTATATAATACGATTTAAAGCTACTAATATCATGTATTTATAAATGAAATAATAACATGATCGTGTTTTAATATTTAAATGACTTGGAATCGAGAGTTAACTGAAATTATTGATTAATTCCGTCAGATAAATATAAAAAATACACAAATACAGTGTATGACATAGACAGATGGACTGAGATGGACAATGTTTTAAATACATTTATATCTTGTATCTTAAATCTTGTGATATTTTTTAAAGTATTAGTTTTAATCGTTTGTAATCATAATTATTATTTTAGCATTTTAGAACAAAAATTCTGCTAATATTCCTGTTTTTTTTTTTTTTTTTTTTTTATGTTTTATTCGATTTGGATTAATATCTATTTTACATCTTTACATACTTTATAATAGAAATATTAAAAGGAATTCGTCATTTTAACAATACATATAATTTTTATACCAAATTAATGATCAATAATAATTTATTTTTAATACTATAATAGTTTTGTAATTAACACAAAATAATTAACTTACTATCCTTCTAAGTCCTTTCGTATTTTATAATTATTTTTTTTTTATTAACAAGTCTGGATAACTTTAATAAATTATCAAGACATTAGTTTTTAGTATAAAGTACCATTTTATTTATATGAACCGACATAATTATGTATCTTAATGTGATCTTAATATTCAGTATAATACAAAATAGCTTGATATTATATATTAGAACACTTTAAATGTTAAAATATTTTTTTTAAATTAAATATCCATACCTACATAGGTTCATACAATCAATAGATACAGTTCCTTTTAAAATCAAAAAATGTGTTATCATAATTTTTCTCTTTATGTATATGGTTCTGAAAAATTTTAATTTTTCTTTTCTGTGTGTGTTATTTTATTTTTGCAACGCAGTAAAAACATTAATTCCCTAACGACATTTGTGAAATATTATATTATAACAGTTTTTTATTTTAGTCACATAAGTAACTCTTACGGTTTAAAAATATTCACTGGTTATTTATTTATTTTTTTAATATTTAAACCGTGATAATTAATAACTTTTTGTTTTAAAATAAAAAATTGAAAATTACAATAATGACAAAAAGTACAATAAATTATAATAATATAATCTCTGAATATTATTTTAATATTTGTGTAGAAAATTTGAAGTAAATAGTGGAAATATAGAGTAAAATTTAAATATTCACTATATTTATTAATTTATTAATTTTAATTAATAAAGAAGAATTTTCTAAAACTTAAAAACAAGATAAATAATATAACTATATATATTAAAACTACATATAGTCAAATATGTAGTAAAGTTTTTTGAGTCTTATAACAATATTATTGTTGATTTTGATCAATAGCATTTGTTGTTTTAGGTATTCAAAAATAAAATATCAACACAATCAATTGAACATTAATTATATCAGAAAAATTCTAAAAATATTAGCATATACCTAATTCACTCTGGTTCTCGCAGTCGTTCTTCGAATATCTAAGACAATTCATGCAAAGACTTTCAAATTAATGATAACAATCTAGATAATATAAATGCTACAGGTCAAAGAAACAAGACGAATGCCTAACACTGAAATCGTATCATTCTGTTTTTATCAGTTTTCTTTCTCCTTTTTTATTGAAACTCTAACAGTTGTAAATTGTTATAAGTAACATGTATTATATTTTATTTGTATAATAGGATGCAGGAATTGAACTTCTTATATCTTTAGAATTTCAAATGCTGTCGTAGCCGTAAATTATTATTTAGTTCTTACAATGAATATGTGCAACGAGCTGTTAGACTTTTATTGGAATTTTCACACGGTTTTTTTATGTGCAGAAAATAAAAAACTACATTGCCGAATACCAAACAAAAAAAAAACCCGAGTAAAAAAAAAAGTTTCCGTTTCCTCAATGCACGATTACAAAATACATATTAGTTTAAGGAAAATATATGCCTATAGGAGGGGAACTTGTTCGAGAAGACATGCTCTAGTCTGTAACATACCTTAACCATAATTCAACCACATGGTGTAATTTTTAACAACGATTAGTTTACGTTTTCTTTCTTATTCGGTTATACGAAATCCTTCTCAATGGTTCAGAGCACAATAAATTATATTTCAAAAAATTTAATAAGCAATTCAAATATAATCACAAAATAATGTAACTAAAATAATCCGGTGATTGTTGTTACTTTATTCGTCGAGTTGGATACTGAATGGTGGATATATTGTACTTAAAAGCAATGATTAATAATTTTTTCGGTATAAAATGATGCTGAACAGAGCTTTGTGGATTAAATTACTCCAGTAATTTTTTTTTTTAAAATTTACAAAATTTACTAAAACATACATATATAATAATAAAATACTGTGTGAAAACGTTAATTCTTAGATCCAAATTTTTCTAAATTACAAGGATATTTTCAACGTGATTGATAATAAATTATGTTGAAAACTTTAAATGACTACGAAAATAATTTTTGAACTTTTTTGAATATAGTTAGAATAACGTAAGTTTAATCTTGTATTAAATTTAAAGGTCAAAAACCACAAAATTACCACTTTAAGGCATATATTTATAATTACAATATATAATATATATAATATTATTATAATCTATTATATAATATAGTAACTCTGAATAGACGGTTTTTCGCGGAATAGAAAATTTTAAGCTTTTTATTTAATTCCGCAGACTGTTTTCCATACCAGCGGCTACGTGCATATTTTCTTTTCCATTTTTATCGCCCTCGTGCTATGGAATTATGATTTTTCCATTTTCCGTTCGTCCGTATTTCAACTTTTCCAAAGACTCAAAGTTTAGATACATACCGTATACTATATTTTAGTATAATAGGGCAGGCGAAATATTTTTAAAACTAATTAATTAACAGTATTACTTTTAAAAAAACTTCGGTCACCAACTATTCTGGATCTATTGGAAAAAATAAAAAAGTTATACCTAAAAAGTATCACATTCAAATGGGATCACAAATTTAAGGTATTTCACTCAAAAGGTGTTGAACTTATAAATAGTCTCACTTAAAAGGAGTTACACTTACAAAGAGTTGCCTCCGGTAAGTGTTTCACTCAAGCTATTATAATATAATTTATATAAAATTTAAAAATATTATCACCATCAATACATTATGTAGCAGAAACAAAATTACATATTCTATATAAATTTCAATATTTAATAATCATTATTTTCGAAATTACGATGAAATAATAAAAATGTATTTGGACAAAACAATTTTTTTACCGTTTTGTTGTCATTTTTCAGTAGTTTTTCTTTATGCACTTATCAAAAACGCCTTTTTGGTGTCAAAATTTTAAACCAAAAAATAATGTCACGTTTACTAATTTAATTAAGTTTTCTGGCTGAAAATTGTTCATAGAATTAAAAATAAACGTCATTGTAAAACCATTAGCTTCTTCGCTCCGATCAGAATCCAAAACTGTTATTATATAGATATTAGAAAATATAATTGGAAAAATAATATGTGTTTAATATGTTGCTTATCTTTTTAAATATATGAAATTTCTTTTGAATAAGAAAGGTTTTTATTTGTACCTAATAATATAAAATGTATAAGCAATATAAATAGAAAATAAAATTTTTTCAGACAATACACAGAATAACATTTTTATAGAGACGCTATAAAATACAAAATGCCAGACGCACACATTTATATGCTTAAACCAAAATTTTCCTCCCTTACATTATACATAACATAATATTTAAAGTTTAAATATACTTAAAAGATTGGGTGAATAGAATTGTATTGAAAATAAATTCAGATCTAATGTTTGTGAAGTCCAGATAATTTTAACATGAGAAACCTTATAAAGTTTTATATTTTAAATCCCGAAGGAAATAATATATCACGATGAAAGTTAATCTTACTTCTATTTAGCCATTGACCATATCAAATTTTAAGATCTTTTGTGATGGACTATACAACTGAATGCCAAAACGATACATTTAAACAGTACCTTGACAAAGAATAAATCTTGAAATTTATAACCAAATTGTGTCTACCCATTTGGCATGTAATCATTTATTTATGTGTGTATATTAAATATTATATTTCAACAATTATTTAATAATGTAATAAGACTCAATGTAGTGGTCACATAAAATCATAGGTTTCATCACTAAATTCTCCAATCACCCATTTGAGTTCAATCAATTACGGTTTCAGCTTTATCTCATTATCGGTCATAAAAATCATTAGGTGCCTAGTTAGAAACTCAGAAATACAATAATTGTACAATCAACATTTATAGGTAATGACTATAAATTAATAAAAAATCGAAATAAAATTATACTTATAAAAATGAGAGATCCTACAACATCATGAACCATATCATACATTTTATAAGTTCGTTGCATAAATTATTAATTGAATAATTGGAGACGTGAAATTAATTTTTTTATAATAAGTGTAGAGAAAATGAACTTTAAGTTTTAAAAAAAACTTGTATTGAAATGATAATTTCAGAACTACTTTAAAAATAAATGTACACATTATGAAGAGTTATGACAACCAGACGCTTGAAATTTCAAAGGAATAAAACTTATTGAAAACTTTCTAAACACTTTTATTATGATTTGATGGACATCATAATTTATTTTTGAAGTTAAATTCGGAATTCTCGTTTTAAGTTTTAAGATGACAAATACATTTTGTACAACAGTTACTTAATACAATTCCATAACACTTTAAGATTGTCGATCATTATACTCGTATTTAATATAGTTTATTCTAAACATATTTTGCCATACACAATTTAAGTTTAATGACAATAAAATAAAATATGATATATAAATATCATTTATAATTTATAATTTACCAATTTAAAATGTGTCAAAAAGAACAAAACCCGTACGCTCAACATACATGTACCTAAATTGCCTACACAAGACGCCGTCTGTCATTATATTTTACCAGCTATTTGTGCTCGTTTTGATAATATTATTTTAAACTCTTTAATAATTAATTATATTGACATATGAATATAAATTTTTACTTTTATTCATAAATTCAATTATTCTCTTATAATTAGATTAAGTATTATTTATGAATACAAAAACCACAATAAAAAAAATTTAAAAGCTTCATTCGGTAGGTATATATTAGGAATTAAAATTTAATTTAATAATATAAAAAGTTCGGTATAAAACGTACATAGAAACGTGTAAAACATGTACTTCAAACAGCATTAAAATAATGAAACTAAAACTTTGTGTTTTACAATTATAATGTTGGATTTTTCTAAATAAACTATATTACTAATTAAAAATATTTATTGTTTGGCAAATTTGTTATAATTCAGGTGCCTATATTATATAGGTATACATTTCATTTAGTTACGAATAATGTATTACAGTATGAAATTTTAAATTCCAAAGATGTTTTTAAAAAATACGATTAAAACACTCAAATAATTGTATGCGTACTATAGTGATATTTGTACACCAACCTGATTTATATACTTATCTCTATATTCATAACGTATAATTTCCAGAAGCCTATGGTCATTGATATTATAATACTTCATAATAAAAAGTTTATTATATTATGTAATCAAAAAGAAGGATTTAATTTCATCAAAATATACAGTATTCAACAAAAACGTCAGTTAGAATTAAGTTATCGTAACGGACTGCGGTTCATATAATACAGTGCATAATTTTAAGCAACGAGATATGTCAAATAAACTTCACAAATATAATGCAATAATGCTTAAGCACGTACAATGTTAATAAGATAAAATTACAAAAATTTCAGAGTATTATTGAAATATAATATTTTCTAAAAATATAAACAATATCAAACAGGAAGAATATTTATTATTATTATTTTTTTTTTTTTAAATAAAGATTTTTTTTTTTTTATAATACGTAAATAATTAATGTATACAGACAAAACAGACCAAACGTATATAAAACATCTATGGACAATAAATATTTTATTGACATTTTTTATCGCCGGCGTTCACGGCAGAACCACTCGAAACGACCCCAATCGGACCATTTTTTATATCTTCCTAATAAATGGTAAAACGAGGTCGGGGAAAAAAACGGGAAATTTGAAGAATAGGTTAGGCGAATGACCTAAATAGGGGAAAAAGAAATCTCGGTCCTTATTTTTTTTATCTCGGACTATTCGTGTGTAACTGTCCTATATGGTAGTACATGCATGTAAATAGTAAGTATAGAATTCCAGGACAGTAGAAATTGTCCTTGGCTCTAAATTACACTCCCATAACTTTTCCAGCCCTCCTCTCACTAACCCTCCCACATCCTTAGGATAAATGCATACGAAATATTCGGTTCGTATAAGTATTTCAGTATTTGGTATTTACGGGTCAAAGAGCTGCTGTTCTGATTTATCGCATTAGTTCGTTTAGAACACGCGTTCAACTTGCAGAAATAATAAAACGTGTACTAACAGCACATTAAACTTTAAATTGTGTACGAAGTTTCTTTCAAAAATAAAATATGAAAAATTCGTATAAACCAAACATAATATATTAATACGTATATACACCCTGCGAATCGAAAAATGAACATTTTAGCCGAAATCCAACGCTTTCCATATTGTTCCGGTACAATAAAGGAGCAAAACGAAAATCGCTAGAATAACTTTTGGAAGCGAACCGTTGATTTTCGTATATAGTAGTAATGACACATATTTATGGGAAGTTTTTAATCCTGTACACATTATAATATAGTAGTGACAACAGATTTTTATAATACCTATTATAATTTCCATAATATTATAGTGTTCATGTTGATAATTTACCTAACATCTTGAATAAAAGTATTTTTACGTATCTGATTTTCATATTGTCATGATACGTAATTCCACTTTATTAATTATACTTTTTTTTCATAATTAACTTACACGACTCGTATTATTTCCAGCGAAAAATGTATAATAATAATTACATATCATATATACTCATATATTTTATATTAAACCTATGTTCATTTAGTAAACATATATAAATAGTATATAATTAATATCAAATTTCCACAAGGTGTAAGATTCATAAATTATATAACATTTCGATGACAGTCGGCAGTGATAAACGAAGTTATCAAACTATATAACCTACCTATATTATAACCTGTACATGTAAAGGAAAGAAAAGTGGGAAACTTTATGCTATGCGGTATATTATACACTATCACTACTCAGGTATCAAACTATAAAGCAACAAGTGGTCAGAATGGTGCTCTTATGACGTTGCAGAATATTTTTTCGTTTAAACAGAGTAAAAAAAAGAGATAATTAATATACCTCTTCTATATCCCTTTTTATCATCTTAGTTATAAAAATGAAATAACTTAATAAATAAACATTACGTCAACTCAAACTGAAATAGTTCTAAACTAATTTAATACATTTTTTATATAGAACGATTTTTTATTTTTTCTGTATCGATTTCTGATCTTAGAATTTCTTTAGTCCCACATCATAGTATGAAATACAGAATATAAAAAATGTATAACTTATGTAAAATTCGTGATCGTTTTAAACTTAATGACTCTTAAACAATTTGTGTATTTACGTGAGATCGTTTTGAAGCAACAATTTTTTTTCGTGGATAACAGATATTTTCGAATTTTCCTATTCTGAAATACCATAATATTTAACTAATTATATTCAATACATAAGTTGTGTTGTGTTTCGATTACTTTTTAATAATGTACTTTCATTACCTACTAATAATGGTGTATTATAATATTATCAATTGTAAGGTACGATTGAATAACAAAAATAATAATATGTTGTTAGCATATTTGACCAGCGTGTAATATATATAATTATATTGAGGAAAAAAAATATATAATGGTCAAATGCTATAACACGAACTTGGACATTTATTTAGTTGTCTAGAGCTTAAATAACTCTCAACTACGCCTACTTTTAACCAATTTACACCCTTTTGGGTACATACAGTTATAATGAATAAGGGGTTGTAAGCGTCAATTTCAGTTCAAAATATGCTTTGACTTATTTCATTTTTTTTTAATATTTGCGATTTTATACATGTCTATATATAAATATATTATAATTAATTTTATTCTGAATTCGAATATTTTTATTACTTTTTTTCATCTTTATAATGCATGAAACATTTTTAACCAGTTTTACCGTTGTAGATCTGAGAGTAAAATATTTAATAATAATATGCCAATATAAATCCCGTTTGATTATCCATTCGAGACGTATAACGGAATTTAATATAAATTATCTTACACAACAATACTAACTATACGTCAATCTGAATAGTTTATAACTAATTTAGTAAGCAAAATGCAATATTTTTAAAAGCTTTCTTTATTACAAATTATTCTAAATTGAAATTTTACGATAAAATATCGTTATTCGAAAAATTTATTGAATGCAAATTTGTATACAAGTACACTTAAAGCGTCGATAATTAAATTTGTTTTTTTTTTTTTTACCGGTAAATAGAAACGGTCGGAGGATAAATAAATTTTTTTGGTTTACGACTATATTTAATAAGATTTTTATCCTCAGAAGAAGTTATAACATTATTACATATACATAATGTTAATTTTAAGTTATTCTCGTAAAACTTATATTTTAGTTAGATATACAATTTGTTTATTAAAATCTCAATATTTAAATATTTTATATTATTACACATTACAATTTTCCGGTGTGATTAATAATAAAAAGAACAATTAATAATTATTAAAGATACCTAGAATATTTATGGTCTAATTAAAAATGCCGAAAAATTCCTAAATATATGAATTTATGACCAAATATCTGTAAAAACATGATCTTAAAAGTACCAAAAATGTCCTAAAATAAATATATGAAAAACTTAAAATTAACAGATATTTATTTTTTGACTAATTTAAAAATGTGTTCAATTTTAAAATATATAATGTCGGAAAAATATTGTAAAAAATAAATTGTATTTTTTATTATTTATGTAGAGTGATAATAATAATTTCACTTATTAACAATAATTGTACATAAAATATATTATAATATGAAAATAAAATACACGAAATGCACTGTAACATGAAAAATGAAAATTAACCATACTAAAATTACAAAAAACAAAAAAATAAAACGAAATTAAAAATTAGATATTCGGAATCTGTGAACTGTATATAACGGATTTGTAACTGCATCGAAAACCAAACCAATGCACCAATAATTATTGTATTCAGGTATTCAGTGAAACATACGATGATCTATCCGAAAATGTATTACACAATTTGTGATCCAACCGACGGTCGAGATGAATATTGCGGGTTACGATGTTCATTACAAAATTACAAATTTCTAGTCAGAAAAATACCGAGTCAAAATTTAACAAAAAAAAAAAAATTCAAATCTTGCCTTGAAAATATAGTTTTCAAAATAAATTTAGGTAAGCGTAACTAAAAACGTTACATTTGTAATTGCTCATTTTGTGTAAATTTTTTTTTTTTATCGCCGGCTATAATTAGGAGTATAATTTCTACACACAAATTCCCGTGTGTGTAAATACGCGATGGATGTCGAGATAAATTCAACATTGATAACGCGTACACACATAAGTACGAGAAACGTTCTCATTGATTCCAATTTTACACACTATTAGCGATTTCCCGATCCCCAATTAAATAGTTGCCCGAAAGCTTTATGTACCGTATACACACCGCGTATTCGTCTCTGTCACACTAAGTTCCCGGGCGCGTATTTCCACCAATACTTTTACTTCTGCCTCGCCGAGTCCTGAAAACGTTCGCTCTTTTTCACTATTATAGTCCTCTCCCTTCCTAAGTCCAGAGCTTAAAACATAATCGCACTACATTATTATAAGTGCCGTTGTTTATGTACAACAGTAATACTATCGAATAGCATCGGGCCGTCTTCGAACCGGAACAAATGACCCGGAATATCGCGGGCTGTGCAGAATCAAAAAGTTATAAATCGGCAATTTTTTTTTTTTTTTTTTTTGAAACACCTAGTCATACCGATTTTCCTCATTTCTAGAGGGCTATATATTTTCAGATTGCAATGATCTAAACACGATTGAACGGGGAAATCCAAAGATCTTTAAATCGATGCAAAATATTGTTAATATTACAACTTCATGTATGTTATGCTTCCCAACAGAGAGCATCACTTATCCGGAGAAAAGCTTTTTTACGTCCTATTTCTAAAGGCTTATTGGAACACCTAAGGTTGTCAAAGAGATATCAAATCGATATCAAGTGAAATAAAATATTAATATAGTTCGAAATAGGACATATAATTTATGATCATATCCACACCTAAGGTTGTATTGTATAAGCGGAAATTTTGACGTCCAATTAGCAACAAAGTTATCAAAATAAGATATCGATGTCTTCGATTCAGATATCTGTTGGAAACCTTAATGGTAACTTAGTACTATTAGGGTTACGGTATCCTAAACGTTACGAAAATATGCCTAAATATAACGTTATATTTTGGTGCAACGTATACCTTTTGGTGCGAGGTAAAATATTTTATTAAGCGTTCAATAAATGACAACACAATAAGACTTATTACCAAATGCCATGGTTACGTGCATTGAAAGTGCTATAATAAGGTCTATATCGACATTTCCAAAGATCCACTTCAGACAAAACTCGGTCCACGTCTCTCGTATAACATACAATGCATTCACACAACTCCCCTTCCAAGAAAAAAAAAATGTAGACATCCCTAAGTCTGTGTTTTTCGCTATATTTCACTCTATAGATAAATACGTGAAAAGAAAAATATCGATTTTTACGAATTGAACTAATAAATAGGTTGATTTTTATATCAGGGACCCGACCGTAACGGTAATTTGTTTTTTTCTCTTTGTTTACAAACCGGCATGTGCGAAAAAATTCGGAAACTACGTCGATCATCGTGGTATAATCGGCACAAACTACCAAAGTCTGAATTATCGCGACCGGAAGTGGAGATGAAAAACAAACAATATATTATATTGCTATATACGGCTGCTGTTTCGACTTAACCGATATGGGCGGAAGCGCGACGTCTAGACCGGAATCCACCGTCGGCGATTAACCGCCCGGTAGTCGTTTAATATGACCGTGTAATACTCACATGTCATCGGAAAACGGAAGAAATCCGGTGACGCGACGTAAAACTTTTGCCGGTATGAAACGCGTTTAGAATTCGAAACGAACGGGTCGAAAACAGCAAATGACGAGTAAAGGGGAGGGGGGGGGGTGAGCGAAAAACTACACTATCGATACACTATCGCACACACGAGAAACGACGGTAAAAGGCGCACCGGACGAACGTGTTCGGAAATCACGGACCGCCACAGGCAACAGCGGTCGATGAAGCGTCAGCGAACGGAAGACACTGGAACGTGGCGGCGGAAGCGTAGAACGGCGGGAACCTAACCGGAACCGACGCGTGGTGACGGAACACGTCACACGGACGCGCGTGACGGCGACGGCAACGTGCGGAACGACCGCTGTGCAGACACGACGGACCGGCAACCGGCGTACGTACCGCGCGACTGACTGACACACTGCGTGCGTATAATAGTGGCTGCGGCCGCGGCGACGGCGGCGGTAGCGCATGGCAAGTGGCCGCCCGTATCGACCCCCATCGATTCTACGGCGAAGCGGTCGCCACCGCCACCGCAGCGGCAAAGTTGACGGCAGCGGCCACCGCCGCCGCCGCCGCCGCCACCGCCGCTAACGGGCCCGCGTCTTTGCGAACGGACGACGACGGATTTCGGTGTCCCGAAGACACGGACCGGCTTAAGCTCGAAGACGGGCCCGACAACTGGTCGCGCACGTTTTGTACGAAACGCAATTCATAAATACGGTGGTTTTATAGGGTTATGGATTTTTTTCTTTTTTTTTTTTAATGAGATGCTCGACTTTTCGAACGGAATATTTTAGTAAAATCGATATTTTTATCATTTCTCTGTATTCGAAACACTAAAATCGGTTTCCTTCATTAAAATGGAATTTAAGATCCATACATTTTGAGTTTATCGACCATTATTATTGCGACAATATAGGTAACTAAGAATTAATGAGTATTATTATTATTGTTTTTTTTTTATATATATATATATATATATATAATTATTATTAAATTTATAAAATTGTAATTATTTTTAAACTCTCTTTATTTTTATTTTTATTTTTATTTTTTTTTTTTGTCTTCAATTTCCAAATAAAATCTCGAGAAAATTCTTGGCCTCCTCTTTCAAGTAAAAATCCTGACTACGACGCTGATTAAAATCGTGTATTGAACGATTTAAATCGTTTGAAAAATTATTCAATATACCGACTTTATGGCAATCGGCATAAACGCAGATATAACAATTTCGAGGTAAACTTATATGAACACCTCCGTATATTTACTGTGTAATTAGTTTTTAACCGACCAGAGTGCTAACGTACCCTTAAAACATAATTCAACATTTTCCGTTTAAAAATAATATAATTAAAAGCCAGTCGGATCAGTAAGGAGAGGAAGCACTTCGCTCGATGGATAGGATAAGATAAGATACTTGTAGTGTATTAAATTTAAAAGCAATAATAAACCATTTTTTTCTATAATACAATTCAAAGTATAATTATATATACATGTATTGTCTATTAATTACTCTATTAGTTAAAATATATTCAGTATATATTTAACAATCAAATGTAAAAATAAACTCTTAATATACTTAAGGTCACTCCGCGCTAGGTATAAGCGTTTCGCGTTTCATGTTTCGGGTTTTCGCATTTCAAGTAATTTCGCGAATAGTGTGTATGGCTTTTTGACGAAAACGGCTTTAAGGTGTTTTGCGGCTGAGTCGGTAAACCAACGAAATCAAAGGACACGAAAAAATAATTTCATGTTTTGTTGCGTTTCGCATTTCGTTTTTATCGTACGTTTTCGTGAATAATATATACTTTTTGGAAATTCGTATAATATTAGATAATAAATGTAGGTATTATATCGATATTATCATCGTGTGGAATCACATTTCATTGTAAATTTTGTTCATCGATCATTTGTCATTATGGAGTCTGAATGGAATGACAAATAAGTGTTTAAATTAATTAAAGAATTTAAAAAGTACCGTTGTTTGTGGGATCCGAATTATCGGAAATTATCGCAAATTAAGGGTATAATTTATAAAACCCTAAAGAAGAAATTAAAAAGTCACGAAAAACTTAAAAACACTAATGCGAATGCGAAACACTACGAAACATGAAACGCGTAATACGAAACGTGAATCATGTAACTCACGTTTGACCCTATAAATTGTCTATAATAATGACTAAACTGACTGAAAATACATCATTTTTATAAATATCCCAAATTGGAAAAACCCATTTTAAACATTTTAATACGTTAATATGACATTAAAATACAAATTTATGTGTAAATCCAAATTATTAAAAATTACAATATTATAACCAAAATACTGAACTAATAAATTTTGTCCAATAATTGTAAATAGTTATAAAAAAAAAATTTGTGACCATCGATTTTCAACATTTTTGAATATATATATATATATCTTGAGTATTATACGACTAACCTTTTATATTCAAGTTTTTAAACCTAAAATTAACCTTTTTTATTTCATAAATAACTCAAAATATATAATGTCTAAAAATACCCTAAAATTGGAAAAATGTTTGTTAATTTGTACTCTTCAGTAAAAATGTCTAGTCTTTAATGATCCTATTAATGCAGTTATGAAGAAATAATCATAATCTATTTTTATGAAATCGTGTTTTTACTGTTTTTAACTAATTTTTTGATAATTTTTTTCTTACGCATTAAAAATCTATCGAGAAAATCGAAAATAATCACTAAAATGCACCGAATAGATCAAATTTTTTACCGGAAAATGAATAAGCATGAAACTTCATAGCACTATTTTACTGTAATTTTCAGGTAAAACAAAATATTCAAAATACGTCATTATATAACCAATACAATCCTCGGCCTTTCGCTGAGAATCTAAGATATCTTTAATCGATCCGAAAAATAAACAGAGACTATTTTCGGTTAACCTATCTCAGTTGGATAAATCACATGCCACACTATAGATGCGTGATACTTGTAAATATTTTACGAATTTATTTTTGTGTTCTTGCTTAAAATGGTAGCTTTTGTTTAATTTAATTTTTATCTTGAATTTACCAGATTGTAGTATATATATATAGGTTGAAACTATACAAATTTTCTCGTAATTAATTGTATGCACAGTGCACACGTCATATTATGACAAATTTAAATTAAAATACAATAAACCATAAGATAATTATTATAAATTTATAGAGTTTGTAAGACGGGTTTTCGTATTAATGAAAAATATCACTCGCAAAATAATCTAAGAGTTAAACATAAGGTTTCTCTAGTTTTTCCCCTCTTTTTTTAAAGAAAATTCAAGACGAATGTGCACAAAACGGACGTGTATCTTTTTTAATGAGACGCGATTCAGTGAGGATGAGTATTGTCGACGCTATTTGAACATTACCTCAATTATTCGTTGACGGATGTCCCGGATGAACGCTTAATGGCCTATTTCGTTTTATCCGTTTAATTTTTAAACTTTAAAAAAAAGCGTCGTAAGGTAAACACGCTAGATTGGAGAATGGCCATTTGAAATTAAGTTACATTGCAAACAACCACATTAGATACGAAATCAATCACAATAGTGAATGACACAAACAATATGTGAATTTGTAAATTACGAGTTCATTAAACTATTAATTTACAAGACGTATTTGGATGATGTTCCCACATGCAATGCAATTATATCAAAATAATATCTGAAAATATTATCATATAAATCGTATAATAGATAATTAATACTCGTAATAATTATAGTCTTGAATTTTAAAGATGGCGTATGTCTATAAGAAATTTTATTTATCATTTTATGCAAAAATTTTTACGATTATATTTCAAAACACACGAACGACTATTTTCAATTTGCATTTCACCAATAATGTAAAACATTTAAGTTTAATGACTTAAGAAATTCATTAAATTTTTAATTCATTTCAGAAACTTTTAGTGTACATCACAGTATTTATAAAGACTTGCCACAAACTTAGAATGAATTAGTTTTAAAAATTTCAAATTTTCTTATTTGATCTGATCCTTTAAAAACATAGTCCAAAAATAATATTATAATTACAAAATTATATAAATATTATCTATAATTTAATTGTTTTTTTTATACCTATTTAATTTTCAATTCCAATACTATATCTTACATTTTAAATTTTGAATTTTGAATTTAGAAACAGGTACTCTATTACGAGTATATACACATATATGAGTAAGTCTAAGCATATTGTGTTTTATTTGGAGTTTTATTATAATTAATCAAAAAAATAATAATTGCGTTATAATTTTAAAACACCTGTTCACTAAAATTTTAGATACACTTCATTTTTAATTTTTGGTTATTAGATTTTTTATGTCTACTTCTTCTTCTTCACCCTGTCTCTTAACTATTTGATCATATACTTCTACTTAATTCGATCTTTTCGATCTTCTACATCCTTTTCACTTATATTTATATATCTCAAAATCTTATCTAATTTATCCTACTATTTTTTTTTTTAGTCATAATCTTCTCATGTATCTTTCTACATACATCCCTTTTACTAATCTTACTGCCTCTTTCTTTTACCTCCTTAAAATATGACCGAGTCATCTCGGTCTATACTTAACCTCTGTTCTATCTTTCTATTTATTGCCCAACATTCTGATCCGTATAGTCCATCCAGTTTATCCACACCCATACATTTTTTAATTTGTAGGTATTATTAAAATTTCGGAAGTACAGGTGTGTTGCCAACATATCTCTTTTAGGTTATCTTTATAGAATAGTCGAAACTCCCGGAAAAATACTGATTACCCAATAATATCTATGATAATATCTATAAAATAGTCACACATTGTTCGATTAATATTTTTGGACCCCTGATCTGGTCAGACGTGTGACTTTACTCAATGTCGCAGATGAACTAGACGAGTTATACTTCATTGCAGGCCCCACCACTATCTTAGAAAATTTACCTTTTAACCTAATTTAAATCATTTTGGCACAAAAAATACCTGACGTTTCTATTCACTTTATCCTATGTATCATATCTTCCTTGAAACCACCATCTTTCTGTAAAATGGATGCTAAATTTTTATGCCTCTTAAGGTCACTTACTTCATCCCAACTCAACTCCATTATTTGCCTTTCCCTATTCACTCCGTGTTTCCTTTCTCCAAAACCATACTCAATATATTCTGTTTTATCTCTACTATAGTCATTAATCATTTATGTTCAAGAGCTACTCTCTATACTTCAAGTCTACCATTCACTTCCTCAGGACTCGCTCATTCCAGCTATATATCATCTGCAAACAGCATGGTCCTACTGTACATATGTTCACTCTGTATAACCTATGTTATTTCATTCATTACCAAGGAAAATAAATATAGAATTAAAATAATTAAGGCTTTATGCATATAAAGTACATTTTTTTTTTTTTCGTTAGACCACAAAAATTTCTTACGAATTTTAATGTCGTATTCGTATTGTGTAATCCTAATATATAAATTTTAATCTAATACTCGTATCTATATATATATATATATAGGTACTTACTATACCAATATTAAATTTATACAAAGTTCGTTGAGTTTATAATGAGAACTTAATTTTATTACGACTGTATATAGTTCGTATTCGCTTTGATACGTGTTTATATAGATTGTCATTTCTTAATGACTATTATTGACACGAAAACAATTATATGTGTTAATTAATAAAATTAGCACATTAATTTACTTAATATGTTTACTAGGTAACGGTAAAATATGTACTACAATATAATTAAACTATAAGTAATATTAATCTATAATATAATAAAAGATTTTTAAATCAAATACGATAAAAATATAATACGAATAAATAATAAGTTAACTTTACTTTTAACTTATTAACTCGTTAATGTCCATCATTACATTTATATATTGTTATTACTTTTATAACGTTATACTTTATTACTTGTTCATAAAAATAAATATGGTTTTAATATAATTAATTAAAATATATAACATTATCTTTAAATGTGTGTACTTAAATTTTTTCTAAAGAAACTTCATGTCATATTTATTTATTAAATGTAGGTATAAGCTCCAACAGTTAAAATTAAAATTATTAACTAGATATTCCATTTTGATTTACTAATATAATAATAAAAATAAATACATTTTTAAACTAAATAAATATATTATAAAATATTACACTACTTCCTTAATAAATAATAAAAACATAAAGTTTACACAAGCAACTTGAAAAATATTTTTGATCGACTATTTGAGTTCTATACCACTGTGCAACAGTTCCCAAACTGAGCGATATACATTTCTTGAGAAGCAAGAAGTTTTTTTTTACAACTATATACCGAAGGATCGATATTTCATCTGATTCTTCATTACAAATTTCTATGGCATCACTATAGTTTTCTTGACCAAAATAAAAATAGTCAAGAATAAGAAAAAAAATTTAAATCACAAAATAATCAATCCAGAAACTTTAATTTATGCACTATCTTACTATATTACATATTGGCGTGATGAAAATTTCAAAACTTTTACCACTTTTCAAAAATATATAAAAAAAGAATAATTTAATTTTTATTATGTATATATTCATTTTTTTTTTTTTTTTTTGGAGGAGGTAGAAAAAGTTGAGTAAAACTTTTCAGTTAAACGAATTTTTGATAAAAAATATATCCTAATTGGTAATTTAAAACAAGAATTTTTTATTCCCAGTAGTTTTCTTAAAACATAAACAAAAACTACCAATATTGGCAATAATGTTTATAAACCTGTCGAAGATAATATTATACCAAATTTCCTCAGAATCATTTTTTGAATGGTTTAACTTCGCTTTAAATTTTAAAATAATAATAATAATAATAGACTATCTTATCCACGGAACGATATCCAACTTCTGTATTTAGACGATTTTTTTCACTTTTATCAATGGGACAATTTTTTATTATACAGGTGTGAATCAAAAAATGTTGGGAACCGCTACCCTATACTATATATTCCAGAATTTTTTTCTGCGCTTACATTTTGCTTTATTGCGTAATTTAATTATTTTACTGTTAATTATTATTTATAAATAAAAACTTTTCCAGCGGTACCGTCCTGTTATACCTCTCTACAGTTTAAATCAAGAGATTAACAAAATTGATCGAACAAGTCTTATTATTTACAAATTATTATTAAACACTTAACCACGCTTTCTTTTATGTTTTAAAATATTCATTTAATATTATTACGAATAAATGTATAATATTTAATTTATGAATATGAATATAAATTATAATATTAAGAAATGAATATGTAAACATAACAGTGATATAATTATACCAATTATACATTTATATTATAAACATTTATAATTAAAAAGTATATAATATTCAAGGGACTAAAAGTTCCGAATAAAAAAAAAATTGTAAGTATATAGATATATTATATTCTCGTATATATTGGTTAAAATTGATTATTATTATAATTATAATTTTCACATGTGATATACTATATTTAAATTCTAAAATAAATCTAAGTGTTATAAACACTTTGAGCGTGGTTGAGTTATTCGGTTAGATCATTTAAGCGAGTATGGAATGTATTAGAGTTAGGTACACCGTATTATTAATTTGAATTCTAAAGAAACCATTGAATTCAAATACCAGATATAAACGAAACGTGTACCTGCTATAACTAAAACTTCTCATGATTATAAGGAAATATAAATGAGTTTTTTTAACCTCATATTCTGAAGTTTTTATAAATAACTATAATAAGAATCAATAGGCTCGGGCAAGTTAATTATTTTATTAACCGAGTTAATAGTTCAAATTAATTGAAATTTCAAGTTTATAAGTTGAGTGTACATGATTTTATTTTTTTTTATTTTTGCACACTTTCAAGTTATTATTATCAATAATTTTAGTATTGTTTTGTAAAAATACTGTGTTTGTGCACCGATCTCTGTTGATAATATACAAGTATATATATTTAGAGGATAAGCAACGTGAGCATGAAGCTTCGGCCTGGGAATCAATGGTGATAAATTTAAGGCAGGCTTAATAATTATCGTAATAATTCTACATAACAATAAGCATTCCTACAAACTAGTGTTAATAATCTTATAATAGTAATATAAACATCGTATATCGTAAAATATAAACATGTAAATATGGCCATATAATATAATGTGTGTATATATATATATAGATGTAATTGACTCGCGTAACCGTGATGTAGGTGAAACAAAGATGAATAGTGCCCTGGAAAACTTGAACTGACAATGGAGGAGATCGACAATGTGATAGGGTTGGTAGTATGGATCGAGTCGAGGACCCATAATGTTTGGACAAGAGTATCTTAACGTATTACCGATATGTATGTGACGTAACGGTAAGTGTAAATGACACACCATTAGTTTCTGACGAGACCGTCTTGAACGATACCACGACATTTTGAGGAGAATGGGAGCGAAACCGTTAATACCAATCTATATATATATATAAAAAAAAATACGATTGCTACCAAAATCATAATATACAAAAAAAAAAAAAAACTAATATATGTCACTATGTTTTTACTTTAACAATCGTAGTGAAACTAACTATTAGACAGGGTAAATGGTCGATGCGATGACGAATCCCCTCAAGTTCGGAGATAAACTTCATATATATTTGATGTATACGTAACATACTGATATTACCCAAATTACACACATTAAATGTATCGTGAATTGTATATTTAAAGGGAATATTATGTATTTATTTATTTACTAATAAAAACGGAGTTAGTCCAAAAAACCAGTTGAGATATATGTATACAGAATAAAGAAAACGTATACAATTAATATAAAAAATTAAAAATATATATAAACGTTTAATTATAAATAAAAGGAGGGAGTCATTATTTGTTGTTCGTGTGAGATGGACTGGAGGATAATTTCCAAGGAAATTAGAAGAGTAACGAGGAGTATAGAAAATGATAAAACAACTAGTAGAGCGGACAGGTACTCTGAAATTAATACGAGATAATAGTATAAGAGAATCAATTTTGACGGATAAAAAATTGGACAGAAAATACGGGTTAACTAAATATCCGCTAAAGTAGAAATATTCAGGACAAGTAGAACTGGAATGTAATCATGGGGAGAGTGGAGGGTATTACGTCTATGAGTAGCAATACGGAGGAATTTTCTCTGAACTCCTTCGACCACAACACAGGTACAAGTGGTGTAGGGGTTCCATAAGATATTTTCGTGTACAAAGATAGAATGAACCCGGTCATAATATAGAGCTTTGAAAGAGGATAAAAGAAAGAACTTAGAACAGGGCCGAAGGATAAAACCAAGAACTGTAAGTACCTTGCAACATACCTCTTCAATGTGTTTAACTGGTGAAAGGTTACGGGTGAGTGTAAATCCTAGATCACGGATAAAGTTACCTATAGATCTAATGGAAATATTATGAATAAAGAAAGGGAAATTAATCAAAGAGTGCAAACGGAAAAAAAAAAGATAGGACATTTAGAAATGTTCTGGGAGAGGCCTAAGAATCCTCTCCAGGCCACCGAATTATTAAAGTCCTGTGGCTGAAGATTTTCGGTCCTATGATAGAGGGGAACAGGTTACCTATCATATTTTTTAGGTTAATCATTAATAATTATCCAACATGATAATATAAAAAATCAAACCAGTGGTGTAACTTCATGTTTTACTAGACGGTGGTAAAATTTTAACCTTTACAAATAATAAATGTTAATTCCTTCTATGGTTTTTGCTATTTACCTTTCTTACTAAAATACTTCCTTGAAAACGTAAATAAGTAAACATAAAAGTCATCAACCTTTTTCTTTACTTTGCAAACAAAACCAGACTATTTTGACATAAATTGACGAAAATTATAATTATCATGATTGTTTCCATGATAATGAAGATATATATAATTATATAATCATGATATATATAATGTAATTAAATTACAAAGAAACTGTTAAACAGAAATGCAAATTTTACAGACCCAATATCAGATATACAACTCATCGATAACCTTTTATTTAATAAAAGCTATTTTACACGGGTCCGTTGGAATTTTCATAGAATAAATAAAGTAAATAAAAGTAAAATAGAGTAGAATTTAATCAAGAAACTCCGAAAATCTGAACGATTATTACTGTAAAACCAATATACTAGTAGGTACTTACTCAAAATTTAAAAATTTAGGGTATTGTGACTTTTATCTTTTAATGTCTACGAACTCCAAAAACTATATATATCCAAAACATTTTTAAGGTTTTTCTTTATTTAAATTAAAACTATATGTTTTTATTATAAGTCTTTGCATTTTTGAAGTGTGTTAATTTTTTATGTAAATAGATAGAACGGACCATTTTTAAAATAATGATTATAATATATATTATGTTACGACGTGTAAAAATAGGTATACGGACAAAGTGTGCACAAAGATTTTTGTAAGAGGTACGATGGATAAAATAATGGAACACTTTGAATGTAACAGATATAATGTCAGTTTCAGTTTACAAAAACTTTAATTAATATCAACGCATGAAACAGTGGCCTTCATTATTATAGTATCCTTAGTCGGTAGTCCTTAATGAATTACAACATGTATATTAAAATTTTTTTCAATAACTGATTCCCAACAGACCGAGATGACATTCAGTAATTACATTTACACTTGCACATACTTATATATGTATATATATATATTAAATTATTTTAGCATAATAGCAGCCGTGGAATCATTTCGATGACATAAAACCAATAATTGAAAACGATTGACGTGAATATCACTTGTATATATTTATATATATATATATATATGTATATGTATAATTTTTAATCAACGCTAATACTTTCGAAACTATATTATATTGGAAGGTATAACATAAAACGGACTCGTTCGGTGCACAAGCTGTTTTTTACGATTTCTTTAATATGTAAAGCGCTAAAAAAACTTTACAAATTTCGTCACTTTATATGAACGTAAACTTTTTAATGGATTTTCTATATTACGTGCGCACCTAAGGACTAAATCAATTACCTAGGTAAATTAACAAAAATATATAAATATATGTTCTAATTGTTTTATAGCACATTACAGTATACTCATAGATCACTTTTTAATTATAATATGTAATTTCACTAAATTATTATAATTCCTTTATTTTATTACCACACGAATGGCTTATGAGCAACTATATATAGTTAAATTTATATTACAATACCTGTCTGCTGTCAATTATAAAGTTTATAAGAACGAAATTACCGTGGTCCGTATCCAAAACTCCCATTGTCTCGAACTCGGGTAAATCTATAACCAAAAGTTTTAAAATGCATGATCTAACTTTTAAAAATTAATCCACGACTGTGTCAAAACTTTTGAACTGAATAAACAATTTAAATATGGTTAATCCATTTAAACACGCTTTGTCCTCCAGGATGATTTAGTATAAAATATAGTCGTAAATATAATATAATCATAGTTACCATCTATCTAGCCAATTAGTAATCAGTAATTACCCACATTTATAACGAAATATGATCTGCTTTCGTTATATCTAAACGAAATATATAATATTTTACAGCTAAAGTCCAATATTGGCTAATGCGCACATTATCCGGATAACATGCGCATTACAATACCTTTTTTTTTATATAATAATATCAAATATGTACTTATATCTACCATAATATACACGCATTTTTAAACTGTTGTCTGTAAGATTAAAAAAACCCAATATCGAATTTTAGACGTAATATATTATATTATGTATTATATATAGAGAGAGAAAGAATAATTCTTTTAACCTAACACGCTTATTTTTTGAAAAATATTATTTTTAGAAACTTTTAATATTATACTATATCTATTTGCTTATGAATATTTGAATAATCATACAATTTTCACCCTTTCCGATATACCTAATATTGAATATAAACTTTAGATTTTTTAATTTCAACCCCTATTTTTAATTTCAGAAACGTAGTTATTCAGATAATTTTAAAATTAATTCCAAAGTTCAAAATTGTTATTTATAGTAAATGTCGTTTGAGCTTCATAAGCACTTAAAAATATGTATTAATATATACGAGTATGTACGTATTATTGTTTTCAAAACCGAGAGCTTTTGCAAATACTAAACCCAATAACATGAAAAAAAAATAGGTCTATAATATAATAATATATAAGATTATAATAATATAAGATACGTGTACCTAATCTATAATATTACATTACAATTGTAGATAACTGAATTGTCCATAAATCTGTCTTGTGTCACTTTCCACGCAGTACGCTAATAAAAATATATAATGTATATATTATATTTATGTGAAATATAAGTAAATTTTGGCATGTAAGTCGTGTACACGACTTACCTATACCCAAATACGCAATTTGACTCCGTCGGGAGAAGGTTTCGGAAGTAGGTACTGGTAGTAAAAAACAATACACCGTTTTAAATTACAGCGCGAATGACTTTTGAATGAAACTGGAAAAGAGAAAATATAAAATAACAAAAATGAAACAAACGAAAACACTAGACGTGAGTACGAGAAAAATAGAGACGGACGCGTATCCGTGCCGTACGAGACCGGTGGAACGTTACGGCGAAACGTGTTGTTCGTTCGGTGGTCGTAGGCGGAAAGAACGAGAGAGCGAGATCATGTAAGGGCAAGGAACATAAATATAAATCATAATACAATAAATAAATAATTACACAATACAAAAAATGGTCTCGGTTTAGTGGTGTACAAGCCGTACCACCCCACAATACATAATAGAATATAAAAACAAGAAAATATGCCCGGAACATTCAACGAAAGGTTATCTATAGATAACAACTAATTTCGACCGTGAGTCATCATCACGGTTTAAATATCTATAAGTAATTGCACATGTACCCCACAACGCATCCCACATCGCCCCCCCTAAACCCTCTCACATCATCGATTGGGAAAATTCGAAGCTATCCTAAACTCCACCCCCCTCTCTCCCCCAAACACCTCTTCTACCCTTTTGATTCAGAAATTTCCAAACTAACAAACACCATCTCCTCCACAATTTCTGACTGCACCTCAGCCTTCACTCCCCAAAACCCCACACAGGATCTCCCCCAAAATATCCTCCGCAAAATTTCTCGTAAAAGGCGTTTCCGTTCTAAGTAGCAAAGAACCCGAGACCCCCTCATAAAGACCCGCCTTAACGCCCAAACACTTCTAGTCCGAAATCTTCTCTCGAAAACGAATGGTTCAACCTCCTAGGTTCCCTCAACTCTGACCCCACCGGCCGCTCCACCTTTTACCGAATCAATAGAGGCCTCCTCCGAAAACCGCCACCCGTAAACCCCCTAAAATCAAACTACGACTCCCTTATCTACGATCCTATTGGTAAGGCCGAACTCTTCGCCAACACCATGGAGGATCAATTCACCGCCCCCAAACTATTCCCTTCTTTACGACTCCGTTATCCGGAAATCACTCCATAACCACAACTCCTCCACCTCCCATCCAAAAAATATCTTCTTCACCCCCGGGGAAGTCCAGGACACCATTCGCGATCTCCAAAAGCGTAGCGCCCCCGGCCCCGACCTCATCTCAAATTCTGCCCTCAAACGCCTCAACAAGCCCTTCATCCTTCATATCTGCCGCATCCTCAACGGTTGCGCCCGACTCGAATACTTCCCGGTTCCCTGGAAAATCTCCACCGTTGTCATGATCCCTAAACCGAGCAAAGACCCAAAATCTCCCTCTAACCACCGCCCGATCACCCTTCTAAACACCCTCAGCAAGGTCTATGAACGCCTCCTCCTCACCAGACTTCAAACACATTCCACTTCCCTCATCCGCCCCGAACAGTTCGGTTTTAGGCACCACCACAGTACCACCCTCCAACTCGTAAACGTCCTAGACGAAATAATTTCAGCCAAAAATCTCAGTAGGAAAATGGCAGCTGTCTTCCTCGACGTTCAAAAGGCCTTCGGTAAGGTATGGCATCCCGGGCTCATCTTCAAGTTAATTTCCATAGGTATCCCCACCCAGCTAGTCAACATAATCAAATCCTTTCTCCAGAGCAGGAAATTCTCCGTCAAAGTTGACAATAACTTCTCCTCTCACAGGAACATCTTAGCGGGGGTCCCCCAAGGCTCCTGCCTTTGCCCCCACCTGTTCTCACTGTACATAAACGACATCCCTGTCCACCCAAAGGCTAAAGTCACACTCTTCGCCGACGACAACCTTCTCTACGCTACCAGCAAAGACCATTCCGCGGCAACTTCTCATCTCCAAAAACAAATTAATCTTATCCAACCCTGGTTTAAACAGTGGAGAATAACCATAAACCCCTCAAAAACTTCAGCCATCTTCTTCTCTAACAAAAGCACTCATAACACCTTTAAACCCAAAGTCCTCAACACCCCGGTTAGCTGATCCTACTCAATTAGATACCTGGGTGTTATCATCGACAAGAACCTAAATTTCTCCACCCACGCCAAGTCCGTCGTAAATAAAACAAAAGCTGCAGGCCATCTCCTCTTTCCCATGCTTAACAAGAAAAGCCCTCTCTCCGTCAGAACCAAGCTCTACATTTTCAAAACCTACATGCGCCCCATTCTAACATACGCCTCCCCCGCATGGGCTTCTAATATTTTCAACTTAAACTGGTTCCGCATAGAAGCCGTCCAAAATAAAACTCTCCGCCAGATCACCGACCTCCCATTCTTCGTTAGCAATCACTCCATCAGGAAGTCCACCAACATCCCGCCCATTCGCGAATTCTCCAATGCCACCTCCACCAAACTCCAACTCTCGATCACTTCGTCCCACTTCCCACACATCAAATCAATCTCAACCCGCCCCGGCCTACTCAACGGCCGAAAAAGAAACCGTCCTCTTAATTTCTAAAATTCAAACACCATAAATTTGCCCCCTCATCACGTCACAACTCCCTAAAACATCCGACCCTCTGGAAGAAGCTCAAGCTTGAGACAGAGCACCCCCCCCCCACAAAGCAAGTCAAGTGAGAATAATCCCATTCATATCCCGCACCAACTATCGCCAAGTAAAGCCATTCAAACTCGGGCATTCCGCATCATAACCGGTCTCCTAAATTACGTTAGAAATGAGATTTTACTCAGATACACAAATTCGAAATCCATTCAAACAATTATTAAGGATTAGAATAAAATCTATTCTTCCCCAACTTTCTCTCACACTACAAATATATCCACGAATTAGGCCGCTCCGAGTCACCCCCTAATCACAATAAAATCCATCCTAAACTACGTCCACCAAACCCATCAAATCTACGCTAAATCAATCACAATCCCATAATCTACTTAAACCCCTCCCAAAACTTCCACCATCAAACAATAAGCAACCCAATTAACAAACCCCACCTAGCTAACATACCACTTGCGATGGACCATACGCCCAAGCCGCCCACACAATGCAACTCAATGCAATGAGAATAATCACTTCTTCTTCAACCTTCAAACCAACAACATCTCTAACACAGACATCGAAGGACGGAAGGAAACAGAAAACAACCAGCACTGAGCTAAAAAACAGCTCCCAGTACGACACGAAGACGCCTGCCAGACTTTAGGCCGTGAGTTGACGATCAACGACCCCAGCAACAACACCACCAAAACACCGGCCAAAAACCGAGCTACGAGCCGATGCCCATCGAAGTTGCCAAGCAAGCACTGACGACTATCGACCTCAAGCCAACAACAGTACAGCAAGGACGACCTTCGACGACGCTTGTCGGACGAACGACCGTGAGCCGATAATCATCGAATGAGTTTTTCAATTCATTTACCATAGCCACGAGTTTATTAAATTTTTCATTGGAATCCACCACGAGAGTATCAGAAGACTTCGGAGACTTAGGTGGCATAATTGTATTGAATAATTATAATAGCATAACGAAAAAAGGTCGAAATAGAGAAAAGTTGTTATGAATAACACATGATAACTAAATATATAACGCACGAGAACACCACGACCGCTAATCACGACTGATATATATATATAAGTATATAAGTCGTAAATCTTCTTAGAAGTCTCAACCAAATACCTGTAAAAAATAAAGCCCAGCTAATAATAATCGTAACAAGCCCAACTTTTCATTTCAATAACAGGATGGTGATAAAGGTCTGTTTCAATGGATAAACACTATAAAAACAAAAAGCTCTAAGTACTTGATCATCACATTAGATCAAATACTGATATTCAAAAAGCACATAATAAATACCTTAGCAAAACTTAAAACCAGGCTTAACATTATCCAAAAACTTGCAAGTACCTCCTGGAGTACTGATTCTACAGTGCAATAATATGTATTATTAACCCACTAAACATTTTATGTAGCCCAACATCTCAGAGCGATGTGTGTTTATTTACAATATGTAACGTCGCAATGTGATTTTTATAAAACTTTTCAAAGCTGCATTTTTGACATAGTCACTAAACAACATATTTTATATTTTCCCAGGACATTTACAATTGTACCGTTCTGCAATATCATTTTATTATGTTGTATATACGTTAATTTTATGTTATACTTTGTAACATCGCTTATTGAATTGTACCTAATAATATACACAATAGACAAGGCGATGGAGGGGAAACTTTTGAATCACCATTGCGAATTTAATAAGAGTCAGATTGGACTAGAACTGATGTTAAAGTGTGTTATACACTCCGGTATATAACATACTAAAAGTCACTTTTTTGGGTATTCTCCAGAGGCAGTATTCCTCCCCTCCCTCCCTAATGTGCACCTATGGACAGAGGCTTTAAGCAAAAGAGGGGTAGCAAAAACCGCGATGTGCTAGGTTCACTTCCTTTTGAGATATTGACAATCCAAAACTCGGTTTTGGACTATCCAAAAAAGTTACTTTTAGTATGTTATATACCCTAGTATACTACATATTTTTCTACGGATTTGAGTTCGATTTAGCTATTATTAAATGCGATCATCTTTATTCAATATTTATATACCTTATGTACTTTTATTTCATATAGGATATACCTATATTTTTTCAAATCATATTTCGTATTTTCTTTTATATCACTAAGAATTTGAGATGGTAAAAAGATCGATTGAAGCGTCTGTTATTTTAGTTCCCTAAAACTATAGGATAGTATTTGGTCGTTATTCGTACTTTAGTGCGTATACTCTTTTTTTCATTATTTTATTTAATAAAATATATATAATAATAATATAATAATATAAATTGCGATGTTACATGTAATAATGAAACATATCATATACATCCCACTGTGAAATCATATGTATCGTTAACGTATTAATGTAAATATCATTTAGGGCAAATTCCCATTGAGTAGTTTGGACTGTACATAACAAAAGACAATATCAATCAATGTTATTATTTATACAAGTCATTTATATAAATGATATTATTAAAAAAAAACGCATTTTAAGATAATAAATGTTATGAAAATCAATTCAATTTTAATTCTTTATTCGTTGAAAATATATACAAATAACACTTATATAAAACATTTTTTATCTAATAATATGTTCCTACTGTGTATACAGAATTATGTTTGGGTAAGTATATTTAAAGTTTATAATGTTAATTAATTTAAAGATAATATAGTTCAAAAATTAGATATTAAGACAGTAACTCCCACAATTATTATTAACAGAAGAATTAAGAATAGATAACCTTGATACTACTACATTATTTGGTAAGTAAATTTTCATAAGTATACTTAAAACGTCCTTACTAAGTATATGTTCATTTTTGTATTATACAATTAAATCAATACTTTTCATCTAAACTTTGATAAAAGCGAGAATTTCTGTAATATATAATGCTGAAATGCTGGTTAATATTGTCATACACATTTTTTTTTTTTTTTTTTTTTTTTAGTGTGAAAATAAAATTTTTGTTTTTACTTCGTTCCTAATTATATGAAATTTACATTTCAAAAATAGTAATTTTATGATGAAAATTACAAAAACAAACTACTTAATTATTATTCATTTAAATTTAATTATGTAAATTAACTATGATATTTTTAAAACTATATTTACTTCTTAAGATAAATAATATAACAATCACCCATCCCCCAATACGAAGATTCATAACAATTAGGGAGTTATTTTAGATTTTTAAAAAACCTAACTATTGATAAACCACAGCACATATCATGATGATATGATATAAATATCATTACACGTTTGATTATATGCGTTGTTTGTTATTCTGCATATTAAAAATTAGGAGCAAAACGACTTCAACATGTGTATATTGTTGCAACATTTTTCGTTGACCGTTCACGGTGTTTATCATTTACCTTTTTATATTACTGCTGCCTTAGTAGCATTATCTCCCAATAATATACCTAAAGGAGCAAGTAATCAGAACGCATCAGTCCAGAACAAAAACATCGAAGGAAAAGATTTTTCGAAAAACTCTTTCTGGTTCGGCAGCCAATTTTAATATCGGTAAGGTAAGTATAGTTCTTTAAATGTATCTTTTCCAGCGGAAACAAAGTCATCCAAGAGATTCAAGTCATCAAATAATCTTCCGATCTCCGATATTACGATGAGCGATTCCCCGGCAATGTCAGGAGATGGCGTAACCGATCACATTGGTAAAGGAGTTAAGATAAGGCAACTTAACATGCCTATATGCTTTTTGACTATACAGGGAGCCTTATGGTTCTTATTTCTAATATTTCCAAAAATATTAATCTAGGGAATTTACACCCTATTTCTATTGGTAAATTGTTGACCAAGAACTTCGAAGGCATAGTTTCCATTGTACCGGCGGGTTCGCAAAAGTTGAAAGTTATTTTTGACACAATTAAAACTACTAGCATGTGTATTTCTTCTCCTTTCTTGGAGTCTAATGGATTGACAGCTGATATCCCCAATTCATTGTTGTTTTTTTTTGGAGTCATTCAGTTAGACGTGAACGTAACGGAAGAAGATTTTCGGGAAGGCACGAATCTCCAGTTAAAATCGTATCTTTTAGCCGAATAAATATTAGAAGGGATGGTGTGCATATTCCGTCTCGGCTCGTAGAATTAAAGTTTTTGGCTTCCTCCTTTCCAAAAAAAATAAATATCTACAAGGTTTTGTTCAATGTAACTCCTAGCATCAGATTCCTGACGCAGTGCAACAAATATTTTGGTTTTGGACGCACTCAAAAGTTTTGCCGCAGCAAACAGCGTTGTAGCCACTGCGGTGAGGTCGACCACGATATTCTTACTTGCAAAGTTTGAGAGGTGACTGATCAAAAATGCGTCAACTGCAACAAATCGCATGGTTCCACTGATCGGTCTTGCAAGGAGTGGTTAGTTAAAAAAGAGGTTAAAAAGATTATGGCTTGGAATAAAGTTTCCTTCAAAGAATTTTCCAAAATCAAGGGGTTAGGGACAGTTAACGCTACATTTGGCTATTCAGATATTATAAATAAGAATCGGATTAATGTTTTACGGGAGCCAGATTCGTTTGATAAGCCGTTTGTGAATTCCTCTAATTATTTTCCTGTACTTGAATCTAATAATGTAAATAAAAATAGGACCAAGCGTAAAAAAATCCTTCTTATCTTTCAAAGTCACTCTCAGGTTTCTTTATACAACACATCTAGTTTTCGTTTACCCAATGGTAATATGCTTCAGTTCGCTATTAATAATAGACCATTGGGTGATTCAGATAGAGCTTGGATATCATCCCTCGTGACCCAGCTCTCTTTAAGCATTGCTGCCTGAAGCCTTTGGGGATCATTATTCACGTAACTCTGCTATTAAATCTATGGTTATAAATTTTTTGTCATCTTCGATAGACGATGATGAAACTTTTTAATTTTCACGAATAATTATTTTGGTAATATCTCTTCTTTCTCTATATTACAATAGAATGTACGTAATTTTGCGAATCGCATGTTAGATTTTTCTTGGTTATTGGTAGATAATAATTGTTCTGTAGCAGTTTTATCAGAAACGTGGCTTTTGCCGGAAAAACTATTTCTGTTCCACAATTTTATATTTTTCGATCTGATAGGTCTGATAGATATGGTGGTATCTTAATCTCTGTTCATCAATCCATTCATGTAAGACCTATTTCAGTAAATGACCAACGTAAGCCATTACTCTCTCTATTCTCGGTTGATTTGGTGGGTGTTGAAATATTTTATAATTTTGCGGATAGCATTCAGATCTGGTCTATTTACATTCCACCCGCATCGAATATATCTGATGTTGTCTTTTCTGAAATATTTAATTTAATGTCTCCTCGCTCAACCTTAGCAGGAGATTTTAATACACATCATTTGATATGGGACGGAGCGAGATGTGATTTTAGAGGAAATCAAATTTACTCAGCTTTTACACTTAAATTTTAACCTTAGTATATTAAATACTGGTTCTCCCACGAAGTGTAATCGTCCTCCTTTCGTGGACTCTGCTATAGATTTGGCATTCACTCAATCCAATTTTTTTTGGAACATGTCTTGGAGGGTGTTAGATAATCCTCACGGAAGTGATCATTATCCGATTGTTTTGGATTATAGGTGAACTTCCTCGAATAATGTTGATCCCATAGTGAATAAACAAATTTTAAAATTTAATTATAATAAAGCAGATTGGGCATTGTTTAGTCAACTTATTAGGTCCAAACTGGATCCTTGTACCAAGGAGAACAATATACTGGTTAGATACATATTATTTTTGATACAATTATTTCAAAATTGCCATTCCTGTTAAAAATAAATATAAGAGATTTGGTAATTTAAACTCTCCCTTTTAGTGGAATGAGAAATGTTCTGAGACAATTCGCAATAGATCCATTGCTTTTCGAGTTTACAGATCATCTAGATTGGTAGTAGATTTTATTGAATATAAAAGAATTAGTGCGGTCAGTAAAGCTATTTTAAAAAAATCGAAAAGAGATTCTTGGCAAAAATTTTTGTTCCTCCTTAATCCCTGCTTCTTCAATAACAGATTTATAGTCCAAAGCTAAAAGTTTTAAAAACTGTGTGCATCGAGCTCTTCAACTACAAAACGAGGATTAGTTTCCGGATTTTTGTGATAAGATTACACCTAGTTATACCGTCTAGTAATGAAATGGATTTTAATTTTATATCTGATTTATCTGAAGATTTGAATGGAAAGGAATATCTAACCAGTCTTTTTTTGTTAGATGAATTCAAATGGGCTATAAAAGCACGAACATCTTCGGCTGCGGTTTTAGATGGAGTTTCTCCGTTGTTATTAAAGTACATGCCGGATACGGCTTTACTGATGCTCCTTTAAATTCATTTATATCCATTTATAATATCCAATGATATTTAGGTAAACGACTTAGTTCCTAACTCACGGAAAGAGTTTCGTATATTTCCTATTTCTAAGGCTCATATTCAGTCCATATTTCTTTTCGGCCTATTTCTATTTCATCTGTTTTTTGCAAGATCTTAAAGTACTTGCTAAAAACAGATTAAATTTTTTCTTAGAATCC
Source organism: Pemphigus obesinymphae (assembly GCA_025469235.1). Classification (NCBI taxonomy): domain Eukaryota; kingdom Metazoa; phylum Arthropoda; class Insecta; order Hemiptera; family Aphididae; genus Pemphigus; species Pemphigus obesinymphae. Next base: position 109,641 of record JAIPRL010000396.1, read on the forward strand.
AAGGGTTTAATTCCTAATAATAATAATATTTTTGGGGGTTTCTAAGAGGAATTGGTACTGTTGAATGTTTATCATCTTTAGTGGAATCCATTTACCAATCCTTTTATGATAGAGAATTTCTTAGCGCCACGTTTGTTAATATTAAAGGTGCTTTCGACTCGGTGCATATTCCGACATTAGCAAACAGACTTTGTGAGATGGGAGTTCCTTCAAAAATTTGTAACTTTTTATTTAAACTTTTTTCGAGTAGATTATTAACGTTTATTTCTCCTTCGGGCCTTATTGTGCCTTGAACTACATATCGAGACCTTCTACAAGGAAGTTGTTTAAGGACAATTCTCTTTAATGTATATATGCCGAAGGTTAGTTCCTTATTAAATAATAGTGGCTTTTTTACTTTATTTTATGCAGATGATATCGTGGTTTTTTCTAAGAATGAATATCTTGATATAGCTAATGACACACTCAATGATGCTTTGGTATTATTATTTCAATCGGTAAATAATATTTTTTTTAAGTTTCTTCAGAAAAAAGTCAGGATATTTGAGAAAATTTTTCAACATTATGCCATTAGTGAAGTTGAATGGTGAAATACTGAGAGTTGAGAATTTTGTCAAATACTTGGGTATAGTTTTCGACTCTAAATTAAGGTGGGTTCCACATTTTCAGCAAATTATAGTTCAGATATCCAAATGGTCCAACTTTCTTCGTTCCGTGTCTGGGACTTGATGGGAATTCTCACCCTCTATCACTGTTGACTATTTTTAAAGCGGAAATACTTGCGAAGGTTGATTACGGCCTATTCTTGTATTCTTTTGCTTCATTAGTTCATAGGAAGAAACATAATTCAATTTTATTATCATGTCTGCGCCCTATTATCGGTACCATAAGATCAATTCCCCAAATTAGTTTGGAAGTAGAATGTTCTTGTCCTCCAGTGGAAATAAGAAGTCGGTGGTTGGTATCCAAATTTATTTTAAACAATTATTCTTCTTCTGTTTCTATTATTCATAGTCAATGGTATGATTTATATTACTCATGGCACTATGTTGATAAATCCCTTCCTATTTTAGCTTCTATGATTATGTCTTTAGAAGAGAGTATTAAATGTGTTATGAGGTCAAGCAAATGTTTAATTTTATTTGACGTGAGTTAATCAACCCTTTTAACCTGTCCGATGGTTCATATTGATCCATTTATGGGATTTATGGGCGTTTCTCATAGAGAGGCTTTGGGTTTAGCCAATAGAGCAGTGAATAATTTGTATAATGTAGCGGTCGAAAATTCTTTCAGTGACTTTAAGCTTATTTATACAGATGGTTCCGTATCTAAAGAATCAGCTCGGTTTTCTATTTATATCCCTCAATTTCACTGTTCAATGACTGACGTTATCCCATTTTATGCTTGATATTTTTCAACTGAGTAATTAGGTATCCTTCATGCTCTTCGTCTTATTCAAAATTTCCCGGTAAATTTCTCATAATCTCAAATTCTCAATCTGCTTTATATTCTATTATATTATTTGTGGTCTAAGTTGGCTCAGTCTAATAGGTTAGTGCAATTTTTATGGATTCCATATTCTGATCGTCTTGCAAGGACACAATAAAAATTAATAATTTCCCGAATTGTTCCTTTCACGGATATTATTAAACATTCCCAGAAAATTATGCTTGGAATAACATATGGGCTGACCCAAATAATAAAGTATCCCTATGGCACAAAAAAATTGCTCCTATTATTCTCAAGAGCTATTGGTTTTATAGTCATAAGATCTAGAGATCTCAAATAATGTCTTTCTCGTATTTACGAACGGGTCATATATTACTTCCCCTGCATGCTTTTCGTTTATTCCTAAACTCTTCTTATCTTTGTTCATAGCATGATTACGAGGTTGATTGTGAAGCACGCTATATCTGTTGTGATATCGTATTATCACTTATCAGCGATAACAGAGATTGTCAGATTACGACAGTCGTTCTTTTTCCACACAACACCACACACACGTATTGTAAAAATGTGCTTTTTGTTATATTAAAAATGATACATTAAAAGTTAATAAATATGCTTATTTTATATATCCTTTTCTAATAACGTTCCCAACAAACATTATGTGAAGAACATAACGAAACAATATCCTTTTCAAATTTCCTGCTTTTTTAGCTGAGAGAAATATCTTAATAGCCTTGTTGGGGAGATTGGGGATCGCTTGGGAATTGGATATGATCCTCAGATCTTTTTCCCTTATAATTACTCCTCTAGTCTTAAAATTCTTTTCAAAATCTGGTATCCACATTTAATTTAGATCATTATTGTATCTTTCATTGTATTATATTATGCATTTTAATATTTTTTATTTTTTTGTTTGTTTATGTATTTTAAACTCTTTTTCATGTTTATTCTTGTATGCTTTTTATTTTTTATTTATTTATTTTTTTTTTTATTAATTTACTGTAATATTTAGTTAGGTTGTTTGGTTGGATTTAACATTATAATTATTTAATTTATTTTTAATATTATTTTTTTTTAAGTGGCTCTTAAAAAAAAAAAAAAAAATAAAAAAACTAAAAAATAAAAATATACAAATATAATATTATTGAAAATATTAAAAAAAAAAAAATTCTTGAAATGTTAAGCTCATAGGAGCAAATAAGATCGGGCTTGGGGGCTAAACCCTCTGATATGAATTAGTCCTCCACCCCAAGTTTACAATCGTATTAATGTCATTTTTGAAAATAAAAAATTCAATTATGACCTACGTATACAATAGATACAGAAAAAAAATTTTTTTTTGATTATTTACCATTTCAAACATGTATTTTTAAAGCACCAACATTTTTTTGTTTACCTAGAGCAACGAAATTCTAAATACGTTACGTGAAAAAGCCCCAACTAATAATTTTTTTTGGTTAAAAAGTTGTAGGGCTGAAGCCCCCTATCTCATTTAAATTCCTTATTTGCATCTATGGTCAAGCTTACTACTAGTTTTATCTTGTAATAACTTCAAAAGTCAATATAATAATAATATGATTTCATATTTAGCATTAAAATGAGTTAATTCATAAGAAAAAAAAATTAGAACACATTAATTTTTCAAAACTTCATGATTTTTTGAAAAGTAAAGTTTCTTTTCATTTTTGTTAATATAACTTTCATACATTTTAAGTAAAGAAGAGGGACATGTTTCTTATAATAGAATAGAATACAAGATCTTATAATAAACATTTTGAAATTAATAATGAAAAGTTCGCATGGATACTGCAATTGTTCGAAATATGACAATGCATTTTTAACCATAATTCATTTTATGAGTAGGGGGGTAAAATGATTTATTTATTACTCGAGTATTTGGTTTATAAAAATTAATTGAATTTAGCAGCTACCTTTTAAAAATATCTTTGTTCATAGTAACATCACTAAGGACTAATAATATACGAACTACACAACAATACAATGTAACGTTTATATTATATTGATAGATGTTAGTTGGCCAAAGACAATATTATTTACCTTGTTGAACATGATAATAGTATTAATTGTAATAATTATTAACTATCAAATATATATTAATTTTTATTAAAATATACGTAATTTGACAAATTAAATTTATATTGTACTATACAATAATAGATTCTTTAATATTTTTAAATATGAATGATCCTGATGTTAACTATGTACCTCATTGCATCACTATAGGTTGAGGGGCAAAAGAATACCATTAACCATGGTATTAAATGTATCTACTCTGGCTGACGCTTTTAAGACAATTTTCTTTATATTTGAAATGAATTGATCAACTTTAGAAAATTGACCCCCAATTTCCGATTTTCATGATTCATGACCAATTAATTAATTAAAATCTCTTCTCGTCTATATAAGAACACCAGCATAAAGAATGTGTTTTGATTTAACGTGTGTATATGTCAACACAAGCACAAGGTTCAGAAATATGATTTTATCTGTGATATAATGAAAGGTTTTTGTAGTATACAGAAAATATATACTTAATGATAATATATAATGAAAAAACGTAATTTTTTATTTGAAAATAATCATTATATTATAACATTATATAAATTATGTTAATTTTTAGATGTACAATCTACAGGTAATTTATTTATAAGGAATTTCTTCTATATTTTCTATATTTTGATTTCTCCTAAATATTTTATTATATTTTATATACAATATACATAATTTATCTAACATCCTAACTAAAAACGAATCAAAATAGTAGCAATATTTTAATATCCAAGAAATTTGTAGATCTCTAGACAATGATGCACAATCTTATGAAAAAAATTATACAAATTTATGTAAATTCAAATAATGATACAATCATAAAAAATATACTAAAATACAGCCTACAAATAGAAAACACAGACTTTCAAGGAGTAAACAATGTAAAATACTTAGGTGGAAAGTATTTAATTTCCACATGGAAATTTAGATAAGAATAATTGCCACTAACAAGTGCTTCTTTACCTTAAAAACAGTCTATAAATCCAAAATATTGTCAGCAAGACCCAATTTGACTCTATATAAAATATAGGATATAGGATTTAGATTACATATTCTTGTAAAACTTACATAGCCTGCAAGTATATGACACACAATATTAAATACTGAGGTGGATGTTGGGTTTTCCTCACATTAAATTTCAAATGAAAATAAATGCGTTTTACAAATACTTCTTTGCCTTAAAACCCATCTAAAAATCACTATTATTCTTAGTAAGAACCAAATTGATGCTACATAAGATTATGATGCACTCCATCGCGTTATATTCATGTAATACTTACAGATATAGACAAAAACAATCTGGAAATATGTTTCCATATTAATTTTTTATATCAAATTTAGTGTTCAATCGTAGATAGAAACACGATGATATGACGTAACAATGTAATATATCAATATACAATACCTAATAAATTCACTTCGATTATATGAATAACATAATTTTATGCATAACATTATATGAATAATATGTAGTTTTATTATACGGTACCTATTATGAACAGTTATTCATAGTGGATACATTTTGGAGGAATCCAGTGGTTAAACCAATCTATATGGATTGAAAAATTAATCATTAAAACAATAAAATAAGAAGATTAGAAGGCCCTAGCACGAAAATGTAAATTTCGAAGCAACATTGGCTTCCTGGTTTATAATACAAATTACAAAATATAACAAATACAAATCTCCCCTTTTTTAATAATAATGAAGCAATATATTTATTGATGTATAAAAATGTATATTATGAATAAAGTATTTTTTAAGTTTATAATATAAATAAAAAAAAATTATATCAATAAATTAAAAAATACTTAACATGTGTGTATTATTTAACTCTCTCGGTACCAATTACTTTTTCTGATACAAGTCACTGAGCCCCGGCATGTTCCCATCTTCTATGTTAAAGAACAACTGAATTAAAATTAATTAAATAAAACAATATATTTTGTAGAAATTTGAATTTAATATTTAAAATAAATTTATACTTCATATTAATAATATTGTTATTTACATAAATTTAGATCCCACAGAAATTTTTACACGTAAGTGCTACTGACCATATTCGTTAATATAATTAATATTATTAATTTTATTTCTAAAACTATAAACAGTACCGTTGTAAAAATTAACAATTTTATGTGTATTTAAATAAAATAAAATTTTAGTGATAAATGAGATACAATTATTATATTTTTGTGTTTCCTACCATTTTTCTAATCTTCAGAGAAATTAAAATTAATACCCTACTGTTTTCGTGCATAAACTATGTTACTAGCAACTATATGTTTAATAGCCAAGGTATTCAATAGTTATTCAATCTTATCAACTTTCCGTTTAATATTTGTTGAAACATTTGTTCAAGTGATTCAAACCTATTGTATTCCGATTTTAAAATGTATTGTTACCAACGACTATCTGACGCTTTGCGGTAAGATAAAAATTGCATAAATACTTGTATTCTTTTACAGCTAAATCTTATAATATTTTTATAGTTATTTAATACCATTCTTAAAAATCCAAAACTTATAGGCAGCCATTATTTCAATTGAGTCCAATTCTTTGTTTCTTAAACTTCCCACTAACTATAACCTATTAACCTATTAATATAAAATTTATTATTTCATTCTCGAATTTTTACAACTATTATAAATGTATGGGTTTTGAATCATTCCGACATTTCTGAAAATAATAGGTCAACTCAATATACATTATAATATATATAATCTCTTCTTACGTCAGATTAGCGTATAGATTTTCCTCTACTGTACCTCCTCTACCTTAAACTTTCTTTCATTCGACTTATACCTATAATACCTATACCTATCACTAGAAATCTAAGGCTTCAACCTTTGTATAACTTTATCTAATTTAATGTAAACAGGCTTATATATGTATAATAGTCGGCATCTAAAAAAATATATGCTCGTACCTAGGTATAAAAATCACAGCGTTCTATCATAGAAAGATATACGATAACATTACATATCATTACAACAATATCTACTAAATCCATTATGGTTACATGAATAACATAATTATATATGGTACATTCTACCGTACTATGAATAGTTTTATTCATAGTAGGTAAATTTTGGTGGAATCCAGTTGAGACGACGCGCCGGTTAGGTCGGGCACCGCTCGTAGTAGAAAGAAGCGTAGACGGGCTTCTTGGTAATCACGAGTCTTTATTTCATGAAAGTATTAGTTATTACAAATATTATATGTGGGCAGCGAGGCTCAGCCGTGCGGGGTTCAGCCTGCACGGACTAGGTCTCGGCTTGGCCGAACGCAATATATGCGCGGACCTATCGTTTACAATAATAGGGTATCTCCTACCGGGGTGTACAGTATCGGGATGGGCATACGCTACCTTGCAACTGCCCGCTGGATACAGTGTCGTTGTTACAAGAGCAGGTCACCGGGAGCGATCGCAATATATGCGCGCTGGGTGGACCGACGGGGGAGCCCTAAGAAGGACGTCTATATGGATCCAAGCCGCGGTCGTCCCCGGGCGTTGGCTGCCGGTGAATGCAGGCGGTCCATGGTACGTAGTATTCCCTTGGTGTTGGTCGGCGCTCGCCGTCTTTCGTCCGGCCAGCGTCGTCAAGGGCGTTCTACTGGGCGCTGGTTGCCGGTAGGTTGTCGTCACGGTTGTTCGTCGACGGTCAGTTCACGAACTAAAGTCCGGCCGGCGTCGTCGAGTAGTTCGGTGGAGCTTCTTGGTAGCCCGTCGCTGGATGTCTTCTATTCTTCAAGTCTTCAGTTCTAGTAGTGTAGAGTTGATGATAGTTTGAAGGTTTGAGAAGAAGTGATTGCTCCGAGCTTAGCTTAGCTTAAAATAATGAACCCTGCATCAAGCTTGCGCTTCTTTCAGAGATGTAGAATGTAGCTGGAAAAGTGAGCGGATTTAGGTGTGGTGGATATAATTATTTGAATGTGATTGGTCGGTTGTGACGCCTGCCGTTGAGCGAGCCTTTTCTTTTAGAGATGTTTTGGATATGCATGAAGTGAGACGAGTTGATGGTTTCTTTAAGATGGCGAGTGAAGTTGGAGATTTGATCGGAGATTTTTGGCATGTTGGTTGAAGAGCGGATAGAGTGATTACTGACGAATTGTGGTAGAGTGGTAATTTTTCTTAAAGTGACTGCTTGAAAGGTTTCTAGTGCTGCTATTGAAGTTTTAGAGGCGTTGGAACCCCAAGCTTGACAGGCATATGTGATTATTGGTCTTAGGTAAGTTTTGTAGATGTAAAGTTTTGTAGAAATTGAAAGAGGGCTATTAGAGCAAAGCATCGGGTAGAGCAGAAAACGGGCTGCTTTTGCTTTGCTGATGGATGTGCTTACATGTTTTGAAAAGCTTAGGTTTAGGCTTAGGATTGCTCCGAGAAATGTGTCCGGTATCTATACCTGTTGGGACCATGTTAGCTGGCCGCTGATTGGCCCCTGACACATTTCTCCCCTTCTTCCGTTTATATTTCCTTCCGCTCCTCTTGTGGGGTATTTCTGGAAAACTGGTATTCTCCCGCATCCATTGATACTCCACTTGTCTCGATCCGCCCTCCCCTTAGTTTCCTCAGGGGAGGTATTTCCGTTTTCCTATGCTCTCATTAGCTGATCCCATCGCCGCCGTTGTCACGTGTTTTGGTACGTGACTGCCGCCGGAAAACCGGTCGTCGTGTGTCTGGCGGGCTATGGTCTGTTCCGTCACACAGTGGTTTAATTAATCTAGACAAATAAAGGAATGAATGGTTATAACCATAAAAGAAGAAGATTAGAAAATCATATAAAATTTAAATTTCAAAGGAGCATTGGCTTCCTGATATATAATAACATATTACAAATAACAAAAACTAATACAGAATCCTCTTTTAGAATAATAACGAAGCGATATTTTTATCGAGATATAAAAATTTATATTATAAATATAGGTTTTTCAATAAATTTAATGTAATAAAAATAAAAATTACATCAATAAATTAAAAAATTACTTAACATGTGTATATTATTTAAAAAACATAATAATTCTGAAAAGAAATCACTGATGTTCAAATTTGAATTAGCAATATATATTTTAGTAAAATATAAATTTTAAAACCTGGTAAAAACGTTAAAATGACTAAAAAATTATAAAGAAATACAGCAAACACTGTTATTAAATAATTATCATTAATATTTAGTATGTAGTATGTACTAGTAATGTTACTATTCGAAAAGATTAAAATAATTTAAAATTTGTTTTGAATTTCCATCTAGCCTTATATATATACAAATATGTAATTATAATATGAGATTAAGTTGCAGAAAAATGTAATTCAACATATTAAGTATTTTCAATATACTGACCTTAATATTTCGTTTTTTATATACGTGTCAATATTGAAATATTTATTAATAAGTATTGTTTATATTTTTTTAGCTTATGGTATAGCCTATTATAATCTATTCGCTGATTATACAAGTATGATTCACAATATTTTGAATAAAAAAAAAATAAATAGTTTTGGTATCATGCACCTTTGACCGAAGTTCTCATATTAGTTCTATGTATAGGGTTAGTAAAATTACTTCTTTAAAGTACTCACTAGATAAAATTGGACTATAAATGTGTACGAAACTGTTAATTGAAAATATGGGACAAGAATTAAATTTTCAACATTTTGTCGGGACACTGGAACACTTGATTCAAATATGTGACAATCCCGTATAATACAGATGTATGGGATCCCTATCTAGGCGCATGGTTATGGGCAATGACAGTTTCAGGAGTGACCCCCACAAGCTGGTCGATTAATCCAGTGTCCGTGAAATTCACAAGGTAGTACCAGATTGAGTTGGGATGATCTGATTTTCCAATCTCCAGGAAATCCCAGAATATCTATCTTCACATCATATTCAGACTATGAATATTCCAAGATAATTTTTTCTTTCGATTGATTAGATAGACATTTTTGGAAACTTATCCGGGCAAAGAGGGTGAAACCTTTGACTTGGCCAAGCCTTTTACCGTACTGAAAACTACAATCCATTAACATATTATCAGTGGCACTTCTGTCATATTTAGGATAGTGGGTCAGATCTAATCTTTTAAACCAAAATATCCCTGCATCCATTTAGGATCTAATAATACGAAATGTTATAAAATGATCAATATTTATTGTTATAGTTCAAATGAAACCAAAGATTTTCTGCTTCTGGATTATCAGTAAGTTTTTATTAAATTATAATCTTTTAATAAGATACATATAAAATTGAAAAACAACTTTTTCTGATAATACTAAGTGTTATTGCCACTTATTATATGTTTTATAATTATAGTTTATTTATTTATTTTATTTTATTACCAATCATATTTTTTATATGAAATTCAAAGAAAAGAGTAAGATAACAATAGATACCTAGGTTTTTGGTAAGGGTGACGTGGTTTACTAGGGAACAATCGATAGAATAGGTGTGAGAGATAGGAGAAGGATATAACGTGACATTTGCAGATATTGAAGGAGTGGTTAAGTTGTTTTGCACAGTCGCAGAAGCTATCGATATTAGATTGAAGAAGGAGGTAGTCAGAAGGATATGAAATTTTGAGGAATAATTTGATATCGTCAGTGAATAAAAGTACTTTAGCAAATGAGAGGAAATCAGGAAGTGAGTTGACAAAGAGGATGAATAGTAGAGGGCTAAGATGGCCATCTGAAGGAACGCCAGAAGGTATGATACAAAGATCAGAGAGTACGTTATTATGGGCAAAAATTGTCTTCTGGAGTTAAAGTAAAATGCCAGCCAAGATAGAAGAGGATTACCAATACCAAGATTATCTAAAATCTTGATGAGAATGCCGTGGTCAACCATGTCAAAAGCTTTTTTGAAATCTATAAATATTGCATCCACTTGTGAACCAACATCTATGTTATCAAGAATGTAAGTTTAGAACACTAAACTACTTGTAATGGTTGATTTTTTATATCGAAAACTATGAATTATATTTCTTTTGACAAACGAGTAGATAAGGGATTCAAAAAGTTTTGCTACATGAGGGAGAATAGATATTGGCCTATAGCTAGAAACGTCAGAAAAGTCACCAGATTTGAAATAAGGGTAATAGTGCAGGTTTTCCAAAAAAGGGATAAATTCCATCATTGAGGACATGTTGAAAAAGAAGATAAAGAGGATAAGCTAAGGAATTACGACAGTTATATAGTAAGTGAGTAGAAATATTATCAGGACTATTAGAAATATTGTTTTTTAATGAATCAAGAGCGGAGAAGATATCAGAGCAGATACAGGAGCAGTTGGATGAGAGATTGTAAGAGTAATTTTTGGAGGGTTTAGTGACGTCATGGGACCTAAGAGTGGTAAATGGTGGTATAAAAACTAAAAAAAAGAATTTTCAAAAGAGATTAATTGTGTTTTGTGGATAGCTCTCATTAATTAGATGTAAAGAGGAAGAGATTAGGGAATGCTGTTTAAAATATCTGGTGTACATCTAGAACTTAGAAGGGTTAGAGGAGAAAAAACGCTCAGTATCACTTATCTAAGAATTAGTAGTAATTAAGGATAGCCATTTGCATTTAGCCCGGAGCTAAGAAAAAATTTGTTAGTCAGAGGCCGAATTTGACTGTTTATATATATATTTTAATAGGCATACTTTTTTCATTTATTGAGCGTTTTAAGAGAGAGGATACTCAGTGAGGGAATTTAGGTGTTTTAAAGATCTTTTTACGTATAGACTTTAAAAAAAGATTTTTAAACATTTTTGGTCACACTGTCTCATAATTATAGTGAGATTTCATATAATGATTATAATTTTTAGATATGTTTACATTAGAAATGCTGATATCCATAGACATTTTATATGTCTATATTGATATCACAATACTATGCTTCATTATCAGTATGACCAAATACCATAGAATAATGGGAATTTCATATACTGTTGAATTTAGAGAATTTAGAAATTATCCAATATGTCTGCTAAGTTCCCTTCTGTATATTCTGTGCTTGGATATCGTTTTTTGAAATAGATTCAAGAAAGTAGACTCTCTCTTGAAGACTAGTCAGATCAGACCGCATAGCAAAATTTTAGGATTGTAACTCTATTAATTGAGACAATAACGCACCTACACTGATTTTCAATTGACAGAACTTTTTGTTAAGAGACAAACTTAGGGTTTTGCACACAATTTGGGTACTGCAGATTTCAGCAATGGCCAGACAAAATTCTTCTGCAGAGAGAGTAGTTGATGTTAAGGGAGGTACTTTGGATGCTTTGACAGTTTATGAAGAGTTGGATCTAGTGACAACCTGAAGTTTAGGAGAACTCATCTTCAACTTAAGTGCCTCTTGAAAATGTAGATATGCAATCTAAGTAATAAAGCGGTAAAGATGGTAAATGAGTGCAGATCGTGAAGAAATTATCTATTTTGTTTCCACTCGTTTAAGTCCCCCAAAAAAATATTTGCTTCCGTTGGAAGTCAGTTGCTAATGTTGTGATAGTAAAACAGGTGTGATAATACTAACCGAATAAATGGAACAGAGCCGGGTGATGAGCTTAATTTTATTGAACGCCGATATATACAGAACTGCAACAGCTCACAATGAGAGACGGAGTTATCAGAAATAAAAAGCTATGCACAATTGAAAGGTTGTAAAAAAGAAAATAAAAAATAATGGAAGCACCGAATATTTCACTGTTATGACTATATAATGTATAATATTACTGTATAGTTTATTATGTATTAATATATAATAAGCAATAAATTTCAATACATTTATTCAGGACACATGTTATTATTATTATCCAGAAATAAATAATAATACTGTTTTTATATTTTACAAAAATATAAAATACATACAAAATATCACAGGACTTAATTTTTGAATTTTAAAAAAATACAGCGGCTTTACTTATTATATACCAAATATAGGTATCATGTCTGAATTTACAATTTATAATAGTGACCCCAAAACTAAGAGATTAATAGCAAATATAATTATTAAGAAACTAAATTGTACCCAATGTAATAAATAAAACTACCTATAACGACTTTTATTGATTTAATTAATGTTTTGCTATCTATAAAAATCCATGAAAAGTTTTTTAAAAAATTTATAAAATTTCATTTTTCAAGATTTTGCATTAAAAAAAAAAGACGGTATATACACAGATAATTTTGTGATTTTATGTTCAGATTTTATCACTATCTACTATTATATAGTCTATAAGAATAGCTTAATTTCTAAAAATTGAAGTATCGTGTAAAAATGAAAAAAAAAATGTCTTCTTTCTTTAACTTTGAATGTACTGAATAAATATGCAATGAAAATGCATGGCTAAATCTGGTTTTTATAACGTTTAGTGTAAAAGACAATAGAATGCAGAAGTCTATGTACAATATTGTATTTTTTATACAAGAATACGAAGATTTAATTTACAAGATTATTTCCCAATAGCCAGATACACAAAATATACAACTCCACACTTTAGTCAACGTAGTGAGTTAAATATTAAACCCAGCATAGTATTTGATGGTCCTACGACAACGAATTCAAAATTATCTTTAAATGATTTTTAGTAATATATTAGTACAAAATTACAGACTGATATGTCATAGCTTTTAAGTTATTTTTGTTTATTCAAATATGTGTTCACGGCAGACATTTTTAAATTGTACTGCTAATTACAAATCGATCCTGATGATCGCTAATACCAAAAGATCATGTAGTAAAAAATCAATCGGATGAACTTTGAGATATCAATCTATTCGAGTTTTCATCAATTAAAAAAAAAAAAAAAAATGGTCCTCAATTTCAATTTAGAGGCATGATGAAATATACCAAAACCTAAAATTTTCCTATTGCAATAAAGTATTAACCTATGTATTAACGAAATAATAAAACCATTTTCTATGGTTGTATTTATTTTATTTATTAGTATGTTACTTGCAACGTTTTCGTTAGATAGATCTAGGGATTTAAACCCAATTTTACCTATCTACATTATCTATTACATCTTGTAACCACTTTATCGCCTACATTTCCAGTCCCGTTAGTCCGTGGTTATCATTTACATTTTTTATATATCTCTTTGATAACAAATATTAGAATTCAATACATTATAATACAGCTTATAATACAAAGAGCTATCTATATTTATGTCTGTGCGTGTATTTTAATAAAATAATAATAACATATTATTATTAATATAATTTAAATAATGAATATATAATATTTGATATATTAAACTTATACATAAATACATTTTAAAGATCCTAAAATAGATAGTAGAAAAATACCTAGTAAGTAATTTTTCTCAAATAATTTATATTTAATTGAATATAAAATTACAAATAAATACATAAATTTTATATCTCGATTTATATTAAAAAAAAAAAAAACGTATTGTTTATATATGAAAATGTTGTATTTTAATATTAATAATGATATTATGAATTAGATCGCGCAATGAGGTCGTTAGCCCCATGTAATACAAACAATATATCGTGTTAATTTTAAATATAGTTAACGTTTATTACTATTGTGAATACTTTCTGTAAAAAAGTATAACAATAAAAAAATTCATCTATCCTAGCGTTATGAAATACAAAGTTAACTTACGTAACGTTAAATCATTTAATGTTAGCTCATTTATACGTAGTTAATAAACTCCAATAATTATATTATATTATATAACTTCATACTGCTTTAAATAAAATACACAACTTTTCAATATAATATTTTCATCATTATATAAAATTTTGAGCTAATATCTCCACTTAATAAAATAAATACAACAAAATTGAATTATTTATATGAAAAATGTAGTGCCTTTAGTATAGTTATACAACTCTATAAATAAATATGTAAGTAATATCTTTATAATTCATAAGACTGGAAATTCAACTTCGTTGAATCCCAATCCGCCTACAAATATACCGGTTTTATGAATTGAGAAGAAGTCCTATTGCAACGAAAATCCAGATTTATGGCTAATTAGTGTGTTTGCGTATATATCGTATCGTGTAATTAATTTAAAGATCTATTTTTCAGAGATTAAATCGTAAAATCCTATTCCATTTCAGAATGAGATATTATTTATATGGATATTGAAAAGACATTTGATAGAGTAGATCATAATTTAGTATTAATCAAACTTAAACCATATGGAATATATGATCTTCTTCTTTCATGGATTCGATCACTTTAAAATAGTATAATTCAAAATGTTAAATATAAAAATTTTATCTTGGATATTAATTGTATACCTATGTATCATCTGGTGTTCCTCAGAGAGATTATCTATCACCTATATTATTCCTGATTTTTATAAATGATGTTTCCGCTAAATTTAAATACGTTTTTATTACTAACAGACGACTTAAAATCATTTAAGCCAATTCGCTATCATAATGACTCTTTTTTTTCTTCAGGAAGATTTAAATTATTTTCAAATGTGGTGTAATGACAACGGCGTGTCATTAAGTATAGAAAAATGCAAAATTATAGGTATCTTTTGTCTTAAATATCAATACTATTAATTACAATTACACTTTGAATAATCTTCCTATAAACAGAGTAAAAGAAGTAAATTATTTAGGTATCGTATTTGATTCAAAATATTATTTTAATTCCCATGTTACCTAATAATATATCTAATCAAGCATTACATATATTTGGTTTTATTATACATACTATAAATATTTCCAGGATGTTGATGCTTTGAAATAGTTATATTTTTCACTAGTACGTTCTAGACTCGAATATACAAATTTAATATAGCGAAATAAATAATCAAATCAGTAATTTTGTCTCTCAAATACTCAAAATAATTTTTCAAGGTTTTACATGTTTTCATTGTATTTCTTCATTCTGGTTATGATTCTTCTCAAGGTTGTGGATTGTCCTGAATTATTGAACTTCTAAATTTTAAATTTAATTTACCGAATGCTAGAAACAAATATTATTTTACTTACGTAATATCTCAAAAATATATATGCCTTTATCCCCATCTTATATTTTAATGTACATTGCTAATATCATTAATAGTTTTGATTATTTTCATTCATCGAATTTTGATCTAACTAAAATATTTTATGTTGTATGTATGCATTTTTTTAAAAAATTTTTAGTTGTAAGTAGGTACACAATTTTTACTAATATTGTTATTTTATTTTATGTAAAGTGGAATTTATTTTTGGAATTTAACTAAAAATTTATTTTAATAAACATTATTATATTACATATTTCAAAAACACCAAGGACGGTCAAATTTTCCGTTTCGTTTCCCTCTAGGTTTCCATACATTCTAAACTAATTATTTATTTAATAATCATATCTATATTAATATAGAATTGGATTAACCAAAATAATTGAAACAATTAATGTACTTTGTAATCTTAATAAGGATTAATTTTATTTTTTTATTGAAACCTAACCTAGGTATTTTAACATTTTAATAACGATTGTACAAAAACAAATTTAAATAACAAATTTTTGACTTATTTGCAAAAATCAAAAAGAGTATATCTATATTGTTATTGTATAGCCTATTAATAATTTAGACTATAAAAAAAAAAAAATTTTCTGAATATATTTTCTTACATATCACATATTTTTCAAGTACAATTTTTCTACTAAAGTACTAAACTATAAATATATATAGGTATTGTAAATTTAGAGTATCATAGATACATGTACCTTTGATACGTATCAAAAATACAATTGTATCTTGTGTCATGTATCATAATACATATTCTGAAAATATATTGTATATCTTGTATTTAGATAAATTTTTTTCTAGTAGCATGTATCTTTTATGCAAAAAGATTTAAGATACATCTAAGGATAAAAAATCTAATTAGGTATTAGGAAATTATAATTTTTATTTTTTTTTTCATCCTATCTCATATATATTATGATAATAAAACAATTATTTTCATATCTGTTGTTAATTGTTTATATTGACGCCGACTTGCGATTTTTTCTATTCTTGAATTTCATGCAAGAATCTTATTATACCGTTACGTCACGAAATTATAAAAATATACGATATCATTTTATAATCGTGAATGAAATAAACTTGAGCACAATGAATGAAATACTATACAATAATATCTATTATAATTATTATTTTATAATATTTATTATTTCTATGCATTAGGTAATGTTTTGAATATTTTTGATACTTGTATCTTGTACCTTTTATCAAGATACCCAAAATGAATATCAAGATACTTTTTTTTATAGTATGTTGCCCAAATCTGCCTATGTTTAATATGACAATTAATATTTAATTTTTAAATTGAACTTAATTGGGCTTGTAACGTTCAAAACAAATAGGGTACCCTAGTTTTCAATTTTAGTGCCTATCCAAATATTAATAATTGGTACGGCGCGCCCGGATCATCTCCCGCGGTCGAAACCGTTGTCGATGCTCGTCTCCGCGGACGTAATATGTCGTGTATAATTGCGTACAACTTTTTAATATTTCAGCTCAAAAACGGAATAATTTGAGTTATTGCTTAGGTGTTTGAAATATATTAATTCAAAACTGCAATATGTGCTTAAGAATAGGTGTTTTTTTAAACAAAATAAAAAAATCAAGGTAGGGTTAAATGCAAATTATTAAGTCAATGATGCATACCAAATTTAGTCATTCTATCTCAAATGATTTATAGCATTTCTAAAATTGTATGTTTTTTTAAAACATTATACCCAAAAAAAAGGTTTTTCGAGTTGTTGCAGTTTTGAACTGGGGCGTCGATATGTTCCCTAACCTCGGCACGCACCGCGCGTAAATCGTCCTAATCGAAACCAGTTATGTGTCAACAATAACCCCCGTCCACCACCGTCTCTAAAGTTTGACTTGACGACCGACTTTCGTCATAGTCACGCTCGTTCCCCAACCGCCAATGGAGCACCACCACACGCTATAGTGTACATTTCATGAGTCGGTTTAACTGTATTTTTTTTAACACATACATTTTCCTCCATAGTGTATCATTTGATCACTATGGAGTGGACCATAATCGTGCCCCGGAGATGGGGATTACCCAGCGTCGGCGAGGTCCAGAGGACGGATGTCACGTGACAATAGCGTGACACGTGGTAAATATATTTTTTTTATACACGTACAATACCTTGGCCGGTACATACTTACTATTTTCCTATTTTGTTACTTACCGTTATTTTTAATTAGCTACCTATTTAGTGTTCTATTTTCGTTGTGATTTACTTAAATCCAACTTATTATTTGTAATTGTCCATCCGATGCCATTGGGTCGACGGCTCCTCATGAGGTTTTGTTTTTTGTTATAAATATGTATTGTTATACATTTTTGTTATATATATATATATATATATATATATATGTTAGTCACGGAGTGATGTATACTCTCTATGACCCTATAGGTATACATTTTATTTTGTTTTAATTTATTCTGTTGGAGTTTTACGCCAAGAGGAGCTTTCTCCACAAACAACTTTAATAAAATATACCATTTCCCTTCAAAAAACTACAGTTCTTATTCATTTATTTTATCTTTTCAAAATTCATTTTTTCACACATTAAATCCAATTTAATGCCGCAAGGTCTCAGCTCATGGTTGGGGACCCTCTCATACTACACGGGTCCGTCACATAATGTTCGTGAAAAGGGCCCAAGAAATTGCGAGACGTTACTGGATTTTTAATACATATTAATTATTCTTATTGTGTAAAAATAATAATATTTTTAAATTGATATAAAAACGCACTACATTTTCCTATTTTAAAATAAAGTGTGTAGTACAAATTGATTGTAAAGTAAAGGTTGCCATGAACATATATACATATAATCATATATATATATAATTTATATTTTATCCAATAGTACAACAAAAGCCATTCTAAATGTGTATAATATATATCTTATATATACACTTTTCGTCTCGTATTTTGATTTTAGAAATCCTCAGAAAAGTATACCGCATATACTTATATATATATATATATCTCATATATATTTTTAAACATACACCTTTTTGATAATGAAAATTGATCTTTAATATATTACACAGTTTACAACGACGGTTATCTACGCATATATATTTATCTGTAGGTTTATTTTATTTAATACTGATTAAGTATATAATATATAATATATATTATATTAAACTTATACATAAATAATTTTTAGGGGATAATACTATCAATATTGAAGATGTAGCGGGTAAATAATTTTTCTCAAATAATTTATGCATGGTTGAATATAAAATTATAAATAAATATTAAATTTTTATAACCCAAGTTGAATTAGAAAATAACATTTTGTTAATATATACTTTTGAATTTTGGAATTAATGATGATATTATGAATTAGATTGTGCAATTAAGTCGTTGGTTTTATGTAATATAAAGAATATATCGTATAATTTTTTTTTTTACTGGAACTCATTTTTCAAGAAAAATGAGTCAATTGGAATTTTGGTGTAAATTACATTATTGATGACTAAATTTCTGTATAGATAGTACCTACTGTTGAATGAAACGTAAAGTTAACTAACGTAACGTTAACCAACATACATTAATTACTTTTAAATTTACTAATATAACGTTAACTAACTGAATATTAACTACATAACGTTAAACAATTTAACGTTAGCAGATTTGTACTGAAATACTAAACCTCTAAAATTCTAAGAAACGCTTCCATAATTGTTTACATAGCAAAAATTTCATACTTATTTAATCACACCCTTAGAATGCAATTTTTTCAATATTTCAAAATTGAACTCATATTTTCTCATTTTTTAATAAAGGCAACAAGTTATAACAAAATTATGGCAATTTTATTGAAAAATTGATGTTTTTAATATATCCAAGTCAAAAAAAATAATTGTATACTTGAAATTAATATTTATATAACGCATAATGCTGAAAATTCAATTATTCTAGTTGGTATTAATCTAATTACTTAGGTATAATATATGAATTTAAGGGAAAAAAAATTTGGTAAATAAATATACATATCCTACCTCGAAAAACAACCTTAAATCTAAATACTCAACTATCATAATATAATAGTATTTCAATATCTTCTTTAAATCCCAATACATCTACAAATAAACCGGTTTTAAGGGATTTAAAAATCCATATTTCGATGACAAATCCAGATTTATAGCTAATATATGTGTTTACAACTTTTCGTTTATACATTATTATTGCACCATAAATTGATATTCTTCCACCCCCTTCCAATAAATGTATTTCATATGAACTTATGTAATATTTTGATCTATATAAAAGTTATATTAAATCAAAAAAGTATAGTTTATATAATTATGTAATAATACTTATGATATTTATTCTACGAGGTGGATTTTTTTTAAATAGTATGTAGTCCTGTTAATACCTAGATTCTAGATGCTATAATTTACTAGAGATGGGCATAACCGAATGATTTATACAATCGATGGTTATTCGATAGTTCTGTTAAACAATCGAATTATTCGAATTGTCGATATTTTAATAAATTATTCCTACAAAGGTATCTAAATGTAGGTTATCTTTTAATATACCAATAATTAATTATAGTTTAATATGCATTCTACAGATATAATTAAATTATATAAATATAAAATATTTATTTAAACTATAATTGGCACGTCAAGATTGCACCTGAATATCGTTTTGTAAAATGTACATATTATAGTCCAGCCGACAGGTAGTATCTGATGGAAAAAGGCAGTAGAGGCCCGTGTTAAGAAGCACAGGCGCATGTTCAGTATTTACCATGACTAACTAAAAGACAAATTAGAGTAGAAAATTGTTTTTCAACTGTTTCTAAAATATAATTACCTACTATTAATTTTATATTCTGTGGATTGGTAGTCTTGTAATACATTATTAAATTAAAAATTAATATTTAAATATCAATGTATATAATAATAACGGGTTAATGGTATTATTCTAATCAAATAAAATCTATGAGATCGGTATATAAGTTTATCATAATGTTATTAATACAATTTTATAGTAATGATTATAATATAATATATAATTTATTATACATTTTTTTATATAAATACTTTTTAGTGTTGGAATATTATAATCTTCCTGAAATATGGGGTAAGTTATTTTTTTGAAATAATTTATATTTTATTGAATATTAAATTATAAATAAATACCTAATCTTTATATCCCTTGGTTATATTAGAAAAGAAATATTTTGCTAATATTATGCAACTTTTATATTTTGGAATTAATTACAACATTATGAATTAGATCGTGCATTACTACGTCATATCTACTAACTAATCATTTTACACTGAAAATACAATACGCATAAATCATAAGTTTTACTTTTTAATCAATTCAATAAAGTAATAATTTTTTCTATTTTAATTGTATACTTAAGGAGTTGATATTTTTATTTATTATTTTTAAATGTTAGATTTTAGTCCAAATTAACCTCACTAATTTGAGAAAATATACATGAGAATTATGCCAGACTTACTTCCTTTCATTGACTTCAATCCTATTTATCTTATATACTAACATGTTCATATATCTTATAAATGACTGTCATTATCAATACTGTGGCTACAGATAATTAATTTTCTATGTATTGATTACATTAAAAAAAGTATTTAAATATCTATGAATTAGTTAATACAGATTTTTTTTTAAATTCAAAATGTTATTGATTTATTGATAATGTGAGATGTTATCTTAATTATGTTATATCGTTATATGTGCACTAAAAGTTTATCTATTTTTATTTTGTAATTTAGTTTATTTTACTGAAATTATAAAACGGAACAAAATTTAAATACATAATATTGGTACACAATATCATATTATTGTTCTAAAATCTAAATGGTGATAATTATAAAATATTATATAACTAACTATTTTGTTTATGTCCAACTAGAAAATATAATATATAAACTAATTAGTAAGTAAATACTCCCAAATAATATATATTTGATTAAATAAAAAATTATAAATAAATATTAATTTCGAATAATTTAGATAATATGTATTTAACATTTTATGTTTTGGAATTTTTCACGATATAATGAATTAGGTCATGCAATTCACTCATGTGTCCCTTATGTATAATAAGATATTTACTGATCTTTGTTTGAATTCAATTGAACCGAAGTAAAATATATTATGCGGAGTCAAATAGCGTAACTAATCATTAGCGTATTTTATTTAATAAAACTTAAACAAACAAAGAAAAATAAGCATACATTGAACTGGTTAATTGGAAAAACTTCCGAATTAGACAATGAAAATAAACGTCTCTTATACGTAAACATAATACAACCAATTCGGAGTTATGGCATACAATTATTTGGTTACACCAGTAAATTTAAATTCGATTCCGTCAACATTATCGATATATTGTCATTGCCCTTCCATCTATTATATCAGTATACTAGCTGGACAGGAATTACATCATTTATCGTGATCTGGCGATATACTCCAGGATGAAATCAATGAGTTTCCTAACCTGCATGTGAATAGACATGAGCTACTAAATAACTTTTTGACAACTCGCAAGGTGTTTCAAAGTAGGTAATGATAGGGGCTACCTCATTGGAGGTACAACCCTAATGAATAGAAGTATACCGCGGAAACCTAAAAAATATTTCCATATATATATGAATACACAAACTGAGCATTAACGAGTTAAAATAAAATGTTAAGTTAAATTTATCAAAGTTATTGAATACGTTGCTTTTTTTATTAACTTTGAATAAAAAGGATTATAAGAAAACTATATCTAGTATTATTGTTATTCGTGGATCTCACTATCTTTGCATTATTTTTATAATATTTATAGGTATATGTAATTTAATATTGTTGTTTTGGGATATTTACAATCATAATAAACCAACATTAATTAATAACTAATAATTAAATAAAATTAACCAGTTTAGTTTTCGAGTCAAAACTATCGATATTTTCGAGTAAAAATATATATATATATAAATAATATATTTTATTAATATTACGTATATTAAATATTGAAAAAATATTAAAGAGATGGGCACTTGTGCTGTTTATCTCTATTTTATACTATTATTAGCGTGAATACAAAAATATAACCATTTTAGCAACCGAAAGGTATTTTATAATTTTTTATTTTTAATAAATTTTAACATAACTAATTTAACATTACGAATTAAAAGAATTTGTTAACTTAACTTGTGCTGTAAATATATATATATATATATGTATATACACTAGCTGATCCAGCAATGATTTGCTATTGCTATATTTGCCCATGAAAATAATTTCGAGTTAAAAGCTCTCCAAATGTCATGTTTTTAATTTTTGTTGAATGTAACAATATTTATTAAAGAAAAAAAAAATTATATTAAAGTAAATAAACATATTCTAATAAATATGGATTCACCGAGAAACACATCACTTAATTTAATAACCCTATTTTGCGTTGCTGTGTCTATGCTGTGAAATGAAAGGAAAGAAAGGAAAAATGTTTTTCTCTGGAAATCGTTTTTTATTGTAAAGTTAGTGAATGGATAATATTTTTTTCTTGTTCGTTTTCTGCACAAACATAAATAATAATTTGGTATACCGACTCTGGAGAATTCTATTTTCATATGCCTCATATGCCCCAATAATATACCATAAGGCCGCTCGTAATTTTAAACTTACAAACAGGCCACCTATTATCTAATTGTATGTTTCTTGTGTACAAATCATAAGTATTCGACATATTTTATAAATAAATAAGAGAAAATAGTAATATGTATACGTGAAAAATAGTCATAATAAATATACTCATTTCTGAGATAAAATTTTTTTTATTTAAACCTCGGGAATCGCTTGTATTTTCCGTTTCCGTGGAACTTCGGAATATAAAAGTTTAGAAAAACATTATTTTGAAGAAATTTTTCAATATTGTGTACAAATATCAAGTCAATCCATCCACTATTTTTTGAGTTTTGCGGGGACTGCAGTGCCACCTATTAGGTCCATTTGTTAATTTAAGTTCATTGACTTATACACGTACAGAAGAATTATCTAGGTACATATAAAGATTTCTATTTCTATTATGTTATTCATTATTTATACAATCATTACCTACGTATTATACTAGTGGGTTTAAAGAAAAGTACCATCGGTCAATTTATATATAAATAAAAAAAAATAATAAAATATTTGATCATCATTAAATAGATAATTTAGAATCTGCTTAAAATGTAAGTAATATTGTTTAGGTAGAACTCCATAAAAAATTAAAGTGTTTAGCATTCTCCTAATTATATCAAATCCTTGTATGAGATTTGTGAAATAGAATTATATGATTTGGCCATTTTAATGAAATAATTAGGTTAAAAAAAATAAGTATAAAACATAATTAAATGTTTTTTGTTATAAATAGTGACATAAATAAATGTATATAAATATATATTATAACTATAAATAATTTTTTGCTGGTAATCTAGCTTATATATATAATCACACAAGTGAGTGATTTTTTTCAAATAATTTATATTTGATTGAATATACAATTATAAATAAATATTTAATTACTCTATGCATTATTAATATTTATGTGCTAATAGCATATACAGAGGTCACTTTTAAAGTAACCATTAACGGGCAGAATTATTTTTAAGAATATTTTATATTAGCATATCATTGGTAATAAAATTATGATCATTAATAAATTATTTATTATGATAATATCATTTGAGAAACACACATTTCAAGATTAAAAAAATGATGATAATTAGTATACAATCATCATCTGATTATATTTATTCATTTATTATTGAGTGATAATAAAAAGATTTCTATATAAATCATAGTTTATTTAATACAAAATATCAAAAATGGTTATGTCTGTTATGTGGTTAATTTAAAATTATAGACAAATAACAATAATATAAATAATACAATACATACATATTAAATACAGTAGGTATGATATCTCCTAATTTAACCCAACTTTATGTCTATTAATAATTGAATTTTAAGTTAATAATCAGATATTTAGTTTTTTTTTAGTTATTTTTATTTAGTTATTTTTTTATATACATTTTACAGAGAGATCCCACAATGTACATTATCGTAAGTAAAAATATCATATTATAACAACATAATAAGTAGCATAACAATAACAACATTATACAGATTTTTCAAGGTAATAAACTATCAAGTACATTCAAATACATATAAATGTATTTAAAATAAAATAATAAGAAAAAGTAACGCATAAGAAATAGTTAAAATTTATATTATCTTTAATTAACTTAAAAATGATATAGGCTCATTAGTGAGATGCATAAAACGAATAGAGGGAACATAAGATGATTTATTTATTTAAAATTTCAACGGACCATATGATTCAATTATAATAATTTAAAAATTTTAGCTCAACATTAACATACGAATAATCAATAACTATATAATAATAATTCAATAATACTAATATTTAGGCACAAAAAATTCTGTTTAAACAATTATTAAATGATTTAATGGAATTAAAATTAAATAAATAAATTTTTTTTATTAGCTATTAACATTATCCTATTTATAGGAGAAGCTAAGGCATAATTTGTACTATGTGTAAAAATATAAAACATAGTGGTAGACCTAGTTCTACATTGAGGGACATTGAAATTAAGAGAACTTAACATTTCAAGGCAATTGTTAAACCCATTAAAAATTTTAATAAAAATTCCATATCTGATATTTTCCTTCGTTTGGATAAACTAGCAATATGAAAAAAGAGTATTAGTGGTTAATAAGAAAAGTATTGTACATGATTTATATTACATTTGAATGCCATAAATCGTAGATAAAGGGTTTTGAATATTACCTAAGCATTGACTTTGATATTTTAGTTATGGCGACAAAACTACAGTGTTATAATTTAATTTTAATCGGACTAAAGAAGTATATAATGTTTTAAGAACTCCAGGATTATTGAAGTCTTTACAATTTCTAATAATAAAACTTAACATTTTCGATGATTTTCTAACTGTATGTAATAAGTGTTTATTATATCTAAGTGTTGAATCAAATATCACAACTCAATCACTAATATCATGAACACGTATCAAAGAAAACTGATCAATATGATAAATCTCTATAAGTGGAACCCGAGATTTAGAGAATGATATAACTTTACATTTATCAATGTTTAATGGTAGTTTATTTATTCTACACCAATCCGATAAAATATTCAAATCCATTTGTAGTAAAACTGCATCATTGTTCGAATTTATTTGTCGAAATAATTTTAAATCATCAGCAAAATAAGTTTACTTGAATGTAAAAAGTTTAAAGCATTAATAAAAAATAGGAATAGTAATAGTGCTAAATGTGAGCCTGAAGTGACAAAGACAGGATTAAATTAAAAATTTGTATACTTAACCATTTGTTCTTTGTTTGATATATAGGGTGATATCCAAGAAAAAAATGGGTCCTGAATACCAATGCTATGCAACTTAAATATAAGGATAGAATGGTTTAACTTATCAAACGCCTTAGAAAAGTGTATAGATAAAATTAACTTAGAATCTATATGTAAAGGCGTCTAAGATAAATTTTTGGAAGACTTAATGATTTTTAGTCGTTGATTTACCGCTTCTAAAACCATGTTGTTCGTCACATACAAATGGGGTTAGCAATAGAGTAATTTTTTTAGAAATAATTGATTCAAACATTTTTGGAATTATTGAAATTAGACAGATTGGACGATAATTAGTTACACTAGTTACATCACTACCCTTAGAGATTGATATAATAAACCTTGATTTCTACCGTGTTGGAAAAATACCAGTAGATAGAGATAAGTTAAATAAATACATAAGTAGATAAGTTAATTCGAATTTGTAGTTTAAAAAGAAAATACTTGGAATCATGTTAGGACTCTGGCTAGATTTATAAGTAACTGTATTGAATTTGTTTAAAACATCAGTAACATTTAAGACTTTGGAGAATAGGTTGAAATTGGAGGTTAACATCGGGGAATAAATAAAAGGATAATGAGTAGTTGAGACCGTTTCAAAATTAACATAAACATTTGAGAAATATTGTGAAAAACCATGACAAAATAGATAGGTATGTCAGCAATAATACGAATTTTAGTCCGATATGCGCATCCCCACTTTTCCCCATTAGGTTCTTCATTCAATTCTGTGTCGATAGCTTGGAAATCTATACCTGATATATGTAACCAATGAGAGACGGAAAACTTAGTACACGGTAAAAAGTGGGGATTCTTCACAGAAATGTGCGTATCACAATTTTGCTGACATACCTATCTATTTTGTTATGTGAAAAACTATGTACTATTTCCTTATCACAACTTATTGACTGATTATCGTAAGTCATCTAAGTGGTTAAAGAATTGTTTGAGCAATTATTTTTTTAAAATTCCCAAAATTTCTTAGGATTTGATATTAAAGAATTTTGAGTGTCTGTAATATATTTACTGTAATCTATCTTAGACTGTAACTTACACTGAGCTCGTAAATTAGAAAAAATATTATAAGTAATTTGAGTAGGAGATATTTTATATAATTTGTGAGCAATTTTCTTTTTAAAAATTAAGTCCCTCAACATTGAGCTAAACCAAACTGGATATTTATTAATATATACATGTTTTTTTGTACAATTAAGATCAATAACTATAAAATAATGTTATAGAATTTAGTAACTGCACTGTTTATAAATTGATCTTAGAAAACAACTGGCCAAACAATGGATGCTAATTGTGACTTAATGACATCATAATTACATTGGGAAAAATCATATACAAATTCAATATATTGTAGAGGTGACAATTTTCAATAATAGGAAAGGTAATAAGTAAAGCTGAATGATACATATAATTGATTGATAATAAAGTGTCCTTCTCACATAAAAATACAATATTGATTGAATTTGATAAAATTAAATCAAGCATAGGATTCTTACGATTTTTAATTATATTGAATTGTTGAACATTAAGATAAGAAAAATTAGCTAATACATTAGTTTCTAAATTTATATAATTAATTGAGTTACGAACAATATTGTTATCAACAACCGACCAATGTGTACCAGGAAGATTATAATCACCTAATAAAATAAATTTAGAATTAAAATATTGAATTAATAAATTATTTACAATATCAGTATGTGTATTTTTAACATCAAAATGTGAAAAAGGAGAGAATATACAGCAATGAATCTATTGATGTTTTATCATACAATTGCTCAATATTATTGTTTTAGAGTAAAATACGATAAGAATGCAAATGACTTTTGATCGGAATTAAAACACTACCTGATTGAAACATTATTGTAATTGCCGATGAGACTGCCTCTATTACAACGTTAAATTGAATAGTATAGAAATAGACCAAGTTTACTATCATTAACCTCTTTGTGTAGCTATGTTTCAGTTAATATAATGACATCATAATCATATAGGATAACATTACGAGTAAAAACATCCAATTTGGTGTTAATACCGCGTATATTTTGGTAATAAAACGTTTAATTTTTGGAAATTGCACATGATTCTTGTCGTATTTTGATACGACAGGATTATTATTAACATATTTAATAAATAAATTTTTTTTTTACTGGCAGATTTCCTAGAATTTATTTCATCCAAAATTTTTTTGAGATATTTACTCTTTGAGGTAAAGTACGATCAGTAAAAAATTTAATATGTTTAAACTTGTCACATTGACGTAATTTATTTGTACTTTTTTAACAAATTAAAAACATCATGCTGGTTTTGTAATATAATTTGGATAAGACGACAATGATTTGATACCTTTCCTAGACGTATTATATTTACCGGAATTATTTCATCAGTACCGATTTGATGAAATATTTCAATGATGTATATTGTATATCGTAGACTCCATATCGTTGGTAGTAGAATGTGAGAGATTTTCAGGTACATTAAAATAGATTATATTACGACTTCTAGCTTGTCGATTAATTATTTCAGAAAATATATCTTCAGGAGAATTAATATTTTATTTGGCCTCTAGGATAGATATTTTAGACTCCATATTACTAATTGTATTTTTTAATAATTTATTTTTATTTAAAATCTCTTTTTATTTTTGGATAGAATATCCAACTTACTTTCAATATCAGTGAAAAACTTGTCTTGTTTTTCTTTTCATCACGGATTGAGTTTATAAAATTAATTAAAATATTTTGAGTAATTTTCATATCGTTAATTAATTTTATTATTGTATAAAGTTTATCACTGGTTGTAGTGGAATCTTTTTCATTTTGTAAAATATTTGAATATATAGCATATATATATATCCTAGTTTGGAATGGTAATAGGTATTACAAAAATTAAAAAAAAAAACTTAAAAATTTAAAATAGTACCTATAAATAAATTTACAACTTCTATCTAATGATATTGATAGTTAGGTCACAGAATATACAGAAGGGAAACTGTAAAATATTTACATGGGTTCTTATTGCCACAAAAAAAAAAAATGGTCGGACATTTTTAAATTGCTACAAGTAACCATACCAGCAGGAAATTCCCATTATTCTATGAGATTTGGCCATATTGTTAATGAAACATGTTATTGTGATAACTGATAATATTGATATTCTGTGATATCCTCGAAATGTAAACATAAACATTACTATATTTTTGATTATTTTTTTCATTTTACTCAATTAAAGTACCCATAGATTTACCCATAGATTATCTATGAAGGTACCTAATACCTATACGTATAATGCATTTTTTTTTTAGTAAATAAAGAAATTATTTTATCTAGAAATTGTGTTCTCTTTAATAAAACTGGAATAAAAAATATTCATCAAGTTATAGAGTACCTATATATTATACTAAAATAAATATATTTTTTTCTATTTCACTAAATTATAATTTTTATATTTTTTTAGTTTCAATATATTTATGGCTTCTATAAATATAAAAATTTTATAGATGATAAATAATAATAATGAAATTTTAAATTAATAAATAATAGCTTAGTTACATTTTTACTATTGTTACGAATATACATTATACATTACATTGTTCAATGATTGTTTAAAACACACAGTGTACAAGAAGTCTGATTTTGAGTCTTGGTGTTCATA
The DNA here is from genome assembly GCA_025469235.1 of Pemphigus obesinymphae. Classification (NCBI taxonomy): domain Eukaryota; kingdom Metazoa; phylum Arthropoda; class Insecta; order Hemiptera; family Aphididae; genus Pemphigus; species Pemphigus obesinymphae. Next base: position 139,260 of record JAIPRL010000396.1, read on the forward strand.
ACCTGTGGATAGACTTTGGGTAATAGTTATTATAGGTAAATTACGTGATTTCTATAGGAATTGTATTATTACTTACTGAATTGAAGACGAAATCTTGAATAATTATAATAAGGTATAGGTAAATGTATATAAAATAATATAATACATTAAATTATAATATATATTTAAGAATATATTTACAAAAACAATACATACTTTTACAAACAATAATACTTATTAAATAATAATAATTGATGAGATAGTGAATATTCTAGAAAACATAAAACAAGTCTTTAGAATCTAGACAACTGTCTTAACATAAACAAAATGTCTATAAACTAAATTATGTAGGACATCTTCTATAATTTCAAGATTAATAAAATAAAATACTAACATAATAATAATAAAAGTACTTGAAACTATACACCTATACACAAAGTAATAATCATCATAAACATATATACAATAAATTGTATGTCAGGTATTTAAAACTGTTAAAGTTTTACAATATTTTCAAAGATATAATTTTATTGGTTTACATAAATCAAATATATAGAAGAAATGAACCTGTAAAATATGCTTTAATCCTTAGGACCAAAGACTTGGAGTCTGACTACCAACTAATAATGCCTCAAATCTTGTTGATGACGACACAAAAGAATCTGAAAAATAAAATAGGTATATAATTTTTAAAAAAAATAATAAATTTTAACTTAACTAAAAAATAATCTATACTGCTAAGAGTATAGAAAACCGGATCGCAGAATTTAAAATGTAGTGCTACAGAATAGTAATAAAAAATCCCATGGACATGGAGAACGAAAAAATTAAAAATGCTACAACTAATGAAAACGACGGGACCTATACTGCTAAATATATTAAAACAATGAAAAGACATTTCACGTATGGTCTTTAGTGATGGGAATATTCTTTTCAAAAATGAACTAGTTCAAGTTAAGTTCCATACATATATAAACTAGAGATAAAGACTAGTTTAAGTTAAATTTTTTTGAAAAGTTAACTTGTTCTTTCCTATCACTGGTAGTCTTAAGTACAATATTCTCCAGTCAATTATGATGGAAAAAATCAAGATGGATTTATAATAAATCCACCTTAAAAGAAATATATTATTATAAAAGTGGTTATTATAGCAAATATTTCTTACCTTATAGTATCTTTAGGGAAACTAAAAAAACGATTTTTTATTTCCAACAGAATTCTTGTTGTACACAGAATAACAATAATTCAGTGCACATCGAATGTCCACTGTCGTAACTTGTCATTTTGAAAATTTAAATTTAAACCAAAAAAATTTTCAAAACACAATTCTCAGCACCGTTGTGTACTTATGTCACACTACGCAATAAAAAAACGGAAAAAAACTGGTCAAAAACTGTTGTGGAAGCGTAAAGAAGAATATTTATTTTCTATAAAAGTTTTTATGTTTACATTAGGAATGAGGATATGACAGAAAATCAATATTATTAGTTATTACAATAACATGCTTCCTAACCAGTATGGCCAAATCTCTTAGAATAATGGGAATTTCCTTCTGATCTAGTTACTTGTAGAAATTTCAAAATTTCTGACCATTTTTCAAAATGTCAGCAGTTTCCCTTCTGTATATTCTGTAGTTAGGTGATAGAATTATGAGATAAAAAAGAGCAGTATTCTTAGTTTTTATGTTGGAATCTTGAAACAAAGGCTAGCTAACAAATATTGACAATTTATAGATCCAGTCAACAAACTGGCAAGAAACTGACTACAAGATAATGACCTGGGATCTGCGAGGCTGTGAACACACTCAGTCATCATTGAGTCCCCGGAAGTATGAAAATTCCAAAGAAGAGACCCATATTCTATTATGGTCCGCACAAAAGCAAAGTAAAGAGCTTTCAGGGGGACAGATAATATAAAATTATACGCAAATTTTTGGATAAAACAAAAAGTTTAAGTGCCTTACAATAAATAACTTTAATATAGGTACATTCAAGGACATAAATTATTAGATAATTGAAAGCCAAGATCAAATACCAAATTGTATGTGTGAAAGTAAACCCATAAATTATATAATTAAAATTAGACATGATAGAATTTCATTCAAAGTCATAATCTGACACTTAGATACATTTTCAAGTTGAAGGCTTCATCCCATATGACTAAGAAATTGAGATTCTCTTGTAGCAACTTGAAATTAGAAATTGATTCGATACGCATAAACAATTTCATATTGTTCTCAAATACAAGTAATTTAGTATGTAAAAAAACCGTGTGTTATTAATTTGTGTATAAAATAAAAGTGGTGACAAAATAGCTTGTTGAGGAACACTAGTTGAAGGTAAAGACACTACAGATAGTATGATATTAGATAGTACTATGAAAATGTATTCACTATCTCCTATTGATCAGCTAAAAATAAAAAAAAACATGTTTGAAATATCAGTTACAGAATGTAACATTAAAGTTAACAATAAGCAGATTTACAACTAGCTGATATTTTGCTATGGATTAATTTTAAAAGAGAACTAGGATCACGTTAAAAACCATTCTCAACACCATACATGTTGTCGTCACTCTTTTCATAAAAGACTTTAAGCTCTTTATTATACCAACAAGGTGAACAGAATTGGCAAAAGGAAGACTTAGGAATGAACCAATGTACTGAGGAATGAAGAGCATCAAAAATATATTAGTGGTATCATTAGTATCCAGATGAGCGAGATTTTGGACCAGTTGTAAGAAGATAAAAATAAAATAATCTTATCAAAATCAGCACGTTTAAAATTGAAAGAAGAATAGTAAATTTCAAAAGTATTAGGAGTTGGATTTTAAGGTAAGGATATGTCTAGAAGTGTATGATGAGATTAGTCGGAACAGCAGCTACACTAGACAAACTGGTAGACACACAATTAACGTTACTGGTCACGTCAGTAGTAGGGAATTGTAGACTCTGTCACTATATTTTGAATTCCAGGAAATATCTAAAAGTACAAAGGGGTACTTTACAATAACCGAAATATTGGTCTCCCTGTAACTCATTAATTTTCACTTTTGAACATACGGTAAATGTAAAATCTAACTAGCATATTAAACTTAAAGCGATTTCCATTTTTCTGTAATTTTTACACACGGAAAATTGTGGTCTTCACCTTATTGAATATTATATTTTCGCTGCATATCTATCACAGCCTAAATCTTTTAAAATCTATCAGTCACATGTATTTTAATTTCCCTGTAATTTTTGAAAAAATCTTGTAAAATCATTTTATAAAATAGGTAGATAAGTATTAAAGAAAAAAAACAAAATTATTATAATTAAAAATATAATTTTATTATACAAGTTTTTTTACATTTCTAGTTAAATGTAGATACATATCCAATAATACGATCATGAATTAATAAACAATAAGCTGTTAAACCAGTTAAATTTTCTGTGGCTTCAGGTTCTATACGAACATCAACATTCTGTTTGGAAGTAGGTATCAAATATTATAAATCAGACTTAAAATTTGACTAATTTAATAATGGATGCTTTATTCGATCTCATAATATGATTCTTGGAATAATGAATGGATTTTATAAAAAAATAAAAAGTTATTTTTGCTAAACTCGAAATTTAAATTATCGTATAAATTGTAGAATAAAGAAATAATATGACATTTAGTGATCAAACATACTGCAATCTTTTTCCTAATCTTTTTTCATTCCTTTTGCAATCTTTGTATCACATAACGTGGTTTTTCTAATTTTGAAGGAGTTTTATACTCAATACATCATTTTTCGAAGATTCTTATTCAGAATATTCGTACGTTTTAATTATGTGGAAAGGAATAAATAGAGATTTTTATTTTTCTAAGAGTTTCATTAATTTTAATTTTTCTTTATCATCTACACTAATATATGAGACTTTCCAAACTATTTGGTTAATAGTGACTCATCCCGATGCTGTAGAATTAGCTGTTTTTATTAAAAGAGGATTCCTGTCACTACTACATCTTGTTAAAATTAATTCCAATCGACAGTTACCTAAAATTGTTTTTACATCTTTAAAAAATCTTAACCACTGTTTCAGTGGTATACATAAATTAAATTCAACTGTTTCATTTGAAATATTTGTATCCGATTGTAAATTGCAGCCTGCATTTAAATAACAATAGTTAACTGGTGTACACGATAAATACTGTTTTACCGAACTAATTACACCGACAAGATTTGTACTGTCTACTTCAACACCATTTATTTCTAATCGTATTTGATTAAAAAGAAAAAATAATCCATTGTTACAGAAGTTAACTTTTGCCGCATCTTCTACTTTTCCTTCAATAAGAATAAACTTTCACGTGGTAATGGATACATTACATTATCTGTTTCTTGAACTGAAATACGTATTTCATTATTATTGTTAAATTTTCTCTTATATGAGACTCATGGATGATATTTAATTTTAGATATTTTTGAATCCATTGAGAAACTGCTTTCGATATTAAAATCTATTTTATTATTGCATTTAACGTGACAATTAAAGTTATTTCCATTCACCGACATATCAAATTTAATATCTCATTTTAATTTCAAATTCATTTTCGATTTTAAGACTTTTAAAATCACATTCTTAATATTTTCGATTTCATAACAACCAACCACTCATAATTTCTATATCTACACTTCAGAAACATATTCCATCTCTATCTAATGTATACATTTTCATTGGGTTATTCGTTTAATTTATATTCGGAAAAATATTATACGTCTGTGATCGAAGCAATACCATTTGAGACATTTTATTCGTATATACTGATGAGAAATAATCCACAGATAGCGATGTTTTATTCCGTGCTAAAATTAAAGTAATTGATTCATTCATTGTAAAAATTCAAGATATAGACACTCACAAATAAATGTATAATAATTTTGATAATTTATATAATTATATGAAATAGTATACCTTTAAAATATTTTTGAACTTCAATCAGAGGTGCAAGATACCCAAAGTTATCAAAGTAGGTAACTGTATCTTTGTATTTATGATACGATACCCAATGACTCCCAGTACCTGATGATGTATCCAACTTAATTACTGCACATTCAACATCATACAGCTTTTTAGTAAATCATCACGTTAAAACACTTCGTGGAAATGATTATTTTTAATTTTACAATATAACTTATAATGTATTGAGTTATGAGAGCTATATAGGATGGGATTTAAATTAGTTTGTTTTCTTAATAACTTTTTTATTTTTCACTATAAAACTTTTTCCAACAGGTGAATTTAAATTTAAAATGTTTTAAATAGGTGTTTGATTTTCACTAATAACGTCACTGAATATGAATATTGAATTTTGTTTCACTAAATTTGGTTTAATTACTTGTTCGGTACTATTAAATGTAAATTCATTAGCACCTTCAATATTTCAATAAAGGCTGGAATGGACAAGGTTTCTAATATTCGATGGCGTCGAGTGTCCATGGTTTTCCCTGAGTAAAATTAGAAAAAATTGAAACCACTTTAAATATAATACGCCGGTTAAAGATTATACTTATATGTGCAAAAGTGATAATAACTGAGTTACACGAAGATCAATATTCGATTATTCTAATGTTCCCTTTGAACTTTGAGATTTTCCCTGGAATTCAAAATATAGAAACCGAACCTATAAAACCTTACTACTGACGTGATCAGTTTGATTTCCTTCCATTAATCACAGTATGGATGGCGTTTAGGTAGGCGATGGTCAAATCAGACTTGTGATATCTTGCTTAAACATCAAACTCCGCATGACAAGCCCGTAATAGTTCTGGTTCCATATAAGTTATATCCTCCACTAATTTGAAGTTGGCATAGCATAGATTTTCTTGCAAAATTATTTGTTGAATTAGAATTTAAAAAAGTAAATATCACTTGCAATTCATTTATTATTAAAGAATACTTTTAATTATTGAATATTTTGAGAGGACCCGACAAACAGTTTATCAAGACTATCCACTCTGTAGTCACTGAGTAGTAAAATTAAGGTTGCTTATAGTGTGGTTATCACACTGTAGTATCTAAGCTATTATTATGGTATGAGATCCTAGTAATTACTTTAGGTGAAGAGAATTTCGGAACATAAAATATTACGCTAAAAAAACACAGTTTTCATTCCACAAATTTTCGGGTAATATGAGAAACACCAGCAGGAGAAGATGAAGTAGATATTTGAGCATGGGTTTCAAAAGTCCGTACTCTTTATTTGAAAGTTAATAGGTCACTACGTAGAATAGCATACTCTTTTTTCATATTATTAATTTGACTTACCATCAATAGAAAGCCTATCATTAACATCACCAAATATGGTATATTGCAATTCACACAATGATTTGCATTGGGAGAATGTTTCGATAAGCACTTTAGACAAAGATTAAATTGCATGCATTGGGTCATATTGGGAGGAAAAAGGAGGATCTGTGAAACATTTGACAAAACCAGAAGAACCATATATAGATTTCATTGATAGCGATGCAAAAAAATTACTCAAGAACACATTACAGTACGGTGCAAAGATATGCAACACAATATATCATAACACTAAGAAATAATTGACAGTCAAACGCAATACAATATACAGATACACTTATATATATATATAATAAAGATAGTAACACGATGCCAAACAGTTGATAACAACACGATTAAATAAGATTGCAGTACTCTCGGTATTAGACAAACAGACAAAAAAAATAAAAATAAAAAATCAACACCAAATAAAGCATTGAAGTCTCCAATGTTGAAAATAGAATATAGGAACAAACTAAAGAAAATAAGGAAATATGAAAGAATAAAAATCTTGCGATAGAACTACATATACAGATTATAACACATTAAACTAATGAAAAAATGAAACTGTAAGAGAGAGCAATATATACTGATAGGAAATAAATATATTTAAAGATATTGATATATTTTTAGATGTTTCTATATCTAAAAATTATAAAAAGTTGTTTGATAAGTGGCAATGACGTATAAATTATTATTAAAATAATCACTATGTTTATAAAGCTGAGTGCTATCTATCTCTAAAAAAGTATATTTTATGGAACTGCCAAATTCAATGATAAATACCACTTCAGGCAATCGAAAACATAAATAAAAAAGCCGGTCAGTAGGGGGTGGCAGCACTTCGCTCGTCGGGTGTCAGTATGAGTGGATGCACTTCGCTACTGGACAGGATACTCTTGGTGGATGTATTGCATTTGAAAGCAATGATAAATCATTGCATTCAATAAAACGATTCTGAGCGTAGCTTCGGTGTAGTATACATAACTCTTAA